>VZTO01018431.1:134558-171253 GCA_013400615.1 Syrrhaptes paradoxus | reverse complement strand
GAAAAAAAAATAAAGGAAAAGGAAGAAGAGAAAAAATAGTGGAAAGAAGAAATAGAACAATGGAAGGAAAAGAAAAAAGGACAAAAATGAAATAATGCATGTAGCAAGGTACTAGCAAGCCCACTGCCAGCTGTGGATGTCTCTGGGAAGGAGCAAAGCTCGCCTTACCGACAAGCATGGGTGCCACACAAGCATGCAGACCCACAGCTGTGTGTTTGGGTTTTCACCTCTGCCTTGTTAACAGACCATCCCCTGGCATCCTATCCAGAAAAGCCTTGGACAGATTAATGACATATTCCCACAAAATCTCAGCTGTCCCCACGAGGACTAGGATGAAACTGAGCCAAGTCTGACCCAATATTAGCATCACTACTATGGCCTCAGTTTCAGAAAGTGCTCTGCTGGTCTGAGGTTATTCTAATTTTTCTGAAGCTGCTGCAGAGCAGGTCATCCTCCAGCTTTCGTCTGGGGGGAATCCAGTCCGTGTAATCAGGCCTGAAGGACAGCGTCCCATGCTCAGCAGGGTACAGATTCTGGGCCTGGTGACCTTCAGTACAGCAGCTGAGGGATGCCAAATGCATCGCTTTCTTGTTCTTCAGCCACTATAAAGGGTCGTCGTTCACCGTGTCACTGTGGCATCTTTCAGGGGTAACCCTGTACGACCCTGTATGCCCCACTGCTGTCCCATCCCTGGTTTGAAGCATGGTTCAATAAATCCTGTGCTCGCTGTGTGGCTTGTAAGGACCCAAGTCCCTCTCTGCTCCTTACATTTGAAAGAGCACACATGCCTGAGTGCTTTTTTTTGGCTGTTACTCTACTGAATGAGTGAAGTCCCCCATGGGGGAACTGGCAGAGATGTCTGCTTCAGCAGCAGGCAGCCCCTGGAAATCAGGGTAGCTCAGAGCAACACAGGAGTTCTGAGGAGCTCTGTTTGGGGAGATCACCTGCACACACAGACAGTCCTGTGCAACAAAGCACGTCTTGGTTCCTAGTCTGTTTTTCTCATGGTTTGTCCTGTTGGGTGAGACTTTCTGAGGAAGATGCTTGGTATCTGCCACTACTTGTGCATGCAGAGGAAAAACAGTTTCAGGTCCTTGGTTCATCTTGAGCTGTAATATCACATCTCATTAGCTTACCCTGCGACAGTGAGATCCATCTGAATGGAAGCAGGTGCCTGTGACACACGTCTCCATCAGACAGAGCCACTCCAGACTCCTTCTAGGGTCAATGGAGGCACACACGCAGTCCTGGCTTGAGATTTGTCTCATCTTCTGGTGGACACCTGAGTGAGATGAACCCCCACTATCTCTGAAAGGAAACTGGGGTGACTTGCTCAGATACAGCAGCCTCCATCCGAGATGAGATGAGCTGCACACAGCTGAACCTTTCTTCTTACTGGTCCACAAAGAGACTTCTCACTGCTCACAGAGAGACAATTGACTCATGCTGCATTTGTGTGGCTTACATAAGCATCCCCAGTGTGATTTGAGCTGGCAAATGATACTACTGCACAATGAAATAGGTACACTGCGCAGAAGAAGCAGAGAGTTGTCTATCATAGGAAAATTAATTCAATTACACTGCTGGAATATGAAATTAAGGTGTAGACAAAGTGAATCCTGTGTGGTTTGCTGAAGATATTCCTTGTTGTGCTCTAAACAGAGGCATGATCTCACAGGCGGAGGCTGACGTAGCATGACAACCTCTGGGCTAAATTCTCCTGAAAAGGACAGAGTGGAGCCCATGGTTTAAGTCTTCGGAGAGGTGTGGGGTCACAGCTCCTTTCAGACTTTGCCTCTCAGTCCTGAACATGTTGATGGGTCTTCAAATTTTACCCCAATAGCCCTCAGCTCTGAACCCACACAAGCATTTTAAAGCAATCTAATGAACTAAGATTTTTGTCAGGGTGTTCTACATCTGCACAGACACTCGAGCAGCCTGGACTTTACTCTTAGTAGAACAGAAGCAAAGCTGGTGATGTTGATCCTTTCCAACCCAAACCATTCTGTGATTCTATGATTCTATGTTGGCTCAAAGACAATGCCTCTCTCAAGGTGTCTGGTATCTGAAGCCACAGCTCCAGCAGTAGAGTGCACCCAACCAGTTTTACTGTTAGCATGATCCTTGGCATGACTTCAGCTGATGCCAACTAGTGCTCTCCCACACACCGCTTTGATATGGGGGATAGATCAGACTGGGAATGGTTCCAGATGAAGTCTGGATGAAGCCACTCTGTTTTGGGAGGCAGAGAGTTTAGCCACATGGATGAGCTTTGTTCTGTGCTGCTTGCCCTGGGGTCCAGAGAACAGGTCCTGACTTCTTTGATTTAGCCATGCAGCTGCTGCTTTGCTAATCCTGTCCAGTTAAGCCAGCTACCTCTTGCAAACTATTTTTTCCATACCCTAGCTTCCAGAAAAGCATAGGAATAGATGATATTCTGATTCACATTTGCTTCTCTGGAGCTCAAACTTACCATCCTTCTCAGCCCTAAGCCAGAAACCCTCGCTGCAACAAGCCTGGGCAACACTGAAATACAACCTGATGCAGATGGTAGGGGCCAGCTCTGATTCTGGCCAACGTACTTACAGCAGAGAGAAGGGAAAAAAATGGACCTGCAGATAGGTAGGCAGGTGGCAGGCAGTTTATTTCATTGGCAGTGCTGGAGTGCCCACTTCATGGGATGCTAAATGCACTAAGTGGAGAGGAGAACAAATTTAAGAGGGAAGAAGGAGGGGGTGAAGCAGTCAGTGCTCTTCAGAGTATGAAGGGAACATCCTGTGCTTCCAAAGCGGTCTCAGAAAAGGAAAACACCTTCAGGGTGCTGACTTTGCAGGGTCCATGTCTTTATTATTCACATCAGCCCCTAAGGAGGTGCTCTCTCTGAGGACATGAGCCACCTGGGAAAGCCAGCAGTCCTACCACGTCCCTGCTGCAAGTCCAGGTTGGCACATCCTGGGCTAAGCATGCCAGATAATATGTCCTTAAAATTGTCCTTAACCATTTTACTTGCCCACCTGGATGAATAAAATTGGGGTCAGTCTGACCCAATCAGACCATCCCACCAGGACACCAACACCCTACAATAAAAACCTACCTGATACCCCGCTGCTGCAGCCAGACCCATCAGAAATCTGTGCCCCATTGTTCCTCGAGGCTGTTTCCTGGTAGTGCTGACTGACCAAATCACCCCTCCACTTCGATTCTAAATTCCTGGTACCACCTCGAAAACTCTCTGAGAATGCCGCAGGACACCAATGCATAGGGCAGGGCTAAGTGATAATTTTTCCTCTATCCTTCTCTATCCCACAGTTCAAAACATCAGAAAAGGCTTTAGGCGTGTCCTTTCACCCGTGGATGTGGCAGGAAAGGAGGAACCCCAGCTGAAATGTGGAATTTAAGTGCAGCAATGCACAGCTTACCGTGCAGGACTCCTTCCAGTGAATGGATTGACCACATGGGAGAACAGCATCGTGCACGGTGCAGACAGGGGACTGCCTGACAGCCGATGCTGTAGTTGTGCAAACTGAAACACCCAGGCCAGCAGCACTTATGCTTTGGGACACAAAAGTGTGCACCTGCAGATACCAGGAATGACCACCCTAAGGCAGTCAAGAAGAGCCTGGAGCCAGTGTCCAGAAGCTTCATATCCCAAGAAGGGCTTTGGCACAGTTTTCCCTCCTCTGCTTCCACAAATTGACCAAAAATAAAGGCACCATTTTTTGTATCGCCTGATAACTCTTGCAGTAGCAAAAGCAGAAATTTGATTCTCACTCCGAGGACCTCATGGACAAAGAAATTGCCTTGTAAAGAAACACTAAACTAGATTCAGACCGTTTAATGGATGGTATTTTATTCCATTCCATTGGAACAGTGTTTTTGGCTTATCTTACGTTTAATTTGAAGGACTGAGCAGTTTCCTAATAAATTCCATGGGAATATCTACATGAGAAATAAACTGAAAAAACCCCACTCGACAACAACAACCACCACAACCCTTTCTTCTGCTGCTGCTGATAACAAGGCCCATTACTTCCCAGTCTGAGTTTGGTTTCAGCACTGTATAATCTCTCAACTGCAAACAGGAGACCAAGACAGCCCTGACTAGGGCAGCCCTATAAATTATTTTGTCCTTGATGTTTGTTCTCACTGGAGAGGTGCCAGACTCTCTGCCACATGTTTAGGTACAGGTGGTAAATAGTATTTTTTGGCTACTTCATAGGTAATTCACAGGTAGTTTCCTAGGGAAAGTCAGGTTTGCACCCAATGTTTCAAAAAAACCCCTTTGTCCAGAGGTTATCAGTTCAGTAGGAAGCTCATCACACTTTTTTTTTTCCCATTTAGACACAGTGAATGGCTTTCCCACCTCGCGGTCTTTTTTACAATAAATAATTCAATAAAGCAGTGCATCAGGTCATACTGAGGTGTAGCACACAGGGAACCACACCTGTCCTTTGCCATTGCCTCTCCCAAGGGGTTGATAGTGGGTTGAGAGTGGCTGACAAAGGCTGACAGCAGCCTAGAGCTTCTTGGCTGCCCAAAACTGGGGAGAGTGTTTCTGGTCACACTAATCAGTATGGACTGGCCATGATCAAATTTAGACTAGGAATTAAGAGGAGACAGAGATATGTAAAAGCCTTCCAAAACAGAACAAAGAACGGGAGTACGCTGAACAAACGCAGATGACTATAACTGAGCCAGGCCCCTTCTACTCAATGGAGAGAATTAAGCATAACTTATGAATCATTTCACCCTAACAAGGCATCCGAAATAGACCAGATGAATCACAGTCCAGAAACATCTATTTTCTTCCCCTCGCTGTAAAACCTCAAGGTAACTATCTGAGACAGAGACATTTACACTGTAGGTGGTTAAAGTTAGGTGAGATGAATTAATATTTATATATATAAGAAAATATAAACAATAAAAAAATCATCAACAAAACCCTAACTGTTTTACGTGCAACAGGACTCTTGTATGAAGGTTACCTGACACAAGTTGATATGACTGAATGAGAGGATGCAAGGAGTCCACTGGGACAATTCTTGCACCAATCAGTTTATAAAAAACTACCTTCACGGAAACTGCTCACATCGACTACAATAAAAATCTGGATACCTTCCTTTGAAACTAATGCAGCACTTCTTGGTTTATGTTGAGATACTAAAGAACTGTGTCTTCCCTGTTAATTTGAATTTAAGGTCTAAAAACTACAGGGTTTCTCTTCTCTCTTTAATTAACCTATTTTTCATCCAGTGTTCCTGTAATTAACAGAGATGAATCAAGGAGTTGATTTAAATAACGAAGAAGCAGAGACTTATAGAGGAGTGAGGGTTCTCCTGATACTCTTTTCCTCAAATTTGTTTCAAATGTCACCTTTCAAGACTTCTTTCCCCTTGAATAAACTCAACTTTCCACGTGATTATTTCTCCTACCATTGCTGTCTCAAATATCATAAAAAAACATTGATTACGTGAGGTTTCACTTGCCAAAACTAATGGGAAACAATGGTAGATGATGGAGAGGAAAGATGGAGAAGATTTTGGGTTCTGAGCTCCTGTCTTTAACAAAAGCACAGTGACTGTTTGTACAAAAACCCATGGGTGCCTTTGGCACAGGCTGGATCAATGGTGAAGGCAGTGGTGGATCCCAGCACACATACAAGTCAACTGAGCCATAAAGGGTAGCCAGCACACATCACTAAAGTCAACATAAAATCATGGAAACACAGAACCATAGAATCATAGAATGGTTTGGGTTGGAAGGGACCTTAGAGATCATCGAGTTCCAACCCCCCTGCCATGGGCAGGGATACCCTCCACTAGCCCAGGTTGCCCAAAGCCTCATCCAGCCTGGCCTTGAACCCCTCCAGGGATGGGGCATCCACAGCTTCTCTGGGCAACCTGGGCCACTGCCTCACCACCCTCTGCATGAAAAAATCTCTTCACAATATCTAATCTGAATCTCCCCTCTTTCAACTTAAAACTGTTGCCCCTTGTCCTATCGTTACACCCCCTGATAAAGAGTCCCTCCACATCTCTCCTGTGGACCCCTTTAGGTACTGGAAGGTTGCAATAAGGTCTACCCAGACCCTTCTCTTCTCTAGGTTAAGTAGTAATTTTAGGTATTGGTATAGATAAAGGTATTGGTACCTTCTCCAACCCAGGATGAAGTCCTGCCCTCCTGCTTTTTCTAGGAGTCAACAGAACTAAACCACCCTTCTCACACTACTGAGATTCCTTTAGGGTAAGGAAGCATCTCGGATCCAGCAAGTGTATTTCCTTCTTGGTGTCCTCATGTTGAAACTGACAACAAAGGACTCTGCTTCTTCCCTTTAGTTTGGAAGTGAGGGGTGAATTTTTGAAATTTTTGGTTCACAAAACACACTACAATCCCATGGCACAAACCTCCCCAGGACACAAGGCTTGAACCTGTAGCTGAGTGCTTTTGTTCAGAGGTTGTCCTCACCCGGGGGAACAGATCCTGAAGCCAACGACTGGAGTGATGCGATTTCTCACTGTGTTCATTTCCTTCCTCATGGTTTTTTTCCTAACTTCTCTATGTATCTAGCATTAACAAAGAAATCTGCGTGCGCTGTCTGGCTTGTCCGGCATTTCGGATCTCCTGCAGGCCCCCCGTCAACTCTTTCATCTTTCGCAATGGCGGCTGGCACACTCTGAGCGTGGTTCCTCCCCAACTGCCGCCTGTTTGGAAACCCCCACGCAGTGCCGGTCCTGCCACATACGAGATAAAATCAAACACCCCTGCTCCCTTTTCTTCTTTGGAAACAGTATATCTCTGTGCTCCTGTCTCACTAAAGAGCTGAATTATCTGAGCTTGATCTTCTGCTAAATAATAGTAATATATATTTATAAATATATATAAACAATATATATTTAATGTATCACCTGGTACTCTAAGTGATGTGAAAACTGTTTTGAAGAAGTCTGCTGGGGTTAGCTGGATGCAGGGAGTGTCAGAGCATTAGATGGGTCCCTCCACAATTTAGCTCATTGTATGAGGAGAAAACTACCACCTACAGCCATCCTTGCCCATGACATATGGGTAGATGCTCAGGATTCGCTCCCTTTCCTTTCCCTTTCTCTCTTTCCCTCTCCATCTCCTCTTTACAGGATAATCCACCTCGTTTGGGGATGAACGGACCAACCGACCCACGTCATGAAACAAAAAGCCACAAGATGGCATTATAGAGCAATTAAACAGAAAATCTGTGCTGGAATCTGTTTTTCTCCTCGCCGGGTGAGGAGGAATTAGGAGCAGCCGAGCGGTGCTCGCTGTAAGAGGGGACAGGTGTTTCGGAGCATCTTCCAACACAGCCACTGTCCCTTCTGTTGACGGTCTCACCTGGTTAACTCTTATTAACATTTCCAAGATTTCAGATGAAAGCCCTTCAGGAACCGGAGGAGAGCACATGCCTCTTCGTCTAGCCTTTGTTAGGGTCATTTTCTTCTTAACGAACAGGGTTTTTCCTTCTCTTCCTTTACACATACCTGCTTGTGCTTGTGTTGGTTTTGAGGGAGCATGCGGTACGTCAGTCTGTTGTCCCTTGGGATTGTCTACACGATACAACCTGCCTGTTTGACCACAGCACGGGCTGCAGATGTCAATACGTGCAGGCATACTGTGGATCAGTGTGGGGCCTGATGGACCAAAGGAAAAAGCAAACAAGGGAGTGTGCAAGTGTATGCACGTGTGTCCACGCCATGTGAACAAAGTGCACACACAGAGGCTGCGTGAACATCCAGAGGTTTAAGGACAGGGTTGCACGGTGCAGTGGTATGTCTGCACTCTGGCCGTCTGTCTGTGAAACAGCAAACGCTTTCAGTGGAAAGTTCTCTTGGGAAATGGTTGTGGGTGCAGGGTGTATTATTTTTGCTGTGCTGCAGCAAGCTACATACCTATCAAAGTGCATGGCAAGTGTGTGGGCATCTCCTGCGGCTTGCAGGCTCTGTGGCACGAAGCAGGAGCGTGTCTGTGTTGTGGCGGGGTGTGAATTATTCAGGAAAATGGTGCCTGCGTGACCATCCTGGGCACAGCCCTGCTGGCTCGGCTCTGGGGTGCGGCGGGCAGCGTGCATGCACTAGCCCTCCCGTGTTTCGTGTTTCTGTGGAGTGCACGATTTACACCTGCATGAACGTCGCGGGGGGCACACAGAGCTGGATTTAGACAGCCACAGCCCACTGCAGCAGGGAGAGTGGGGAGGGGGAGCCAGCAACAGCCTGATCCTGTAGCAGTTGTCAGCATTGAGGGGGGGAAATCAGGGTGAAAAAAATCCAATCCCATTCCCTGCAGCTCGGCAGAGAATGCAGCACCTGTAGAAACAACCGAGCTGCTCATCGATACCTGACACAGACCAGCTTATTTCTGTAAATAATATAAAGACCCCCTTATGTCACATCACGCATTGTTACGGGCCGGGCCGAGGAACGCATTAGGGCTGATTTCTCAGAGCATCCTGCAAATGAGACAGAGCTCAGGCTGAGCATGCTTCAGAAATCTGCAATTCGAAATAAAAGCTGGGATCACCAGTCTCCAGCATCTGCTTTCCCTTTCTTACGGTCAGCAAGGACAGGTACTCTTCCTAGCCTCTGTTAGTGAACAAAGAGATGCAAAGGTACAAATGTTGCTGATTTATATGAGGTGCTGTTTGAAGGAGTGTGTGAAGAAACTATTTCCCTTTTTCTAAGAAGACTTCTTAGTATTGTTATTTTTATTACTCCTGCCATTATATTTATAATTGTTGCTATTATTAAATTATTTCTTACTCAATTGGCCAAGGCAATCTTTGATTTTTCTTTTTTTTTTTTTCCCAGACATAAAAGAGCTAATAAGGAATTGATGCAAGATTATTCCCTGTTGGGTTACTTTGTCAGTGCTTTGTCCAGCTTCATCTGAATATTAGTCATCATTGTTTCATGTTTGCGTTGCGTTCCAGTCAGGGTTTATTTCACCCCTGCATTTCCTTAAACACAACGCTCCCAAAACCTTAATGGCAGAAAAGAGCGCAGAAATGGCTGTGCACTGAGGTGCTATTTTCCACTGCAGTCTGTGCCAGAGTGTTGCCCCTTTGCTTTCCTCCTGATGCCTGAACCTCTGCTCTGGAGCACAGCTGTTCACGGGGGCTCAGCCAGTGTCACCGGTCCCTCTGCCACCGGGCAAGGCCAGTCCCCATCTCCCACAGATCTCCATCATGTGGTCCTGCCACCCTCCCCTAAATCAGTTCTGGTACTTGTGAGACACAGAGAGGGTTCAACCTCTTAGTCTTGTACAAAGCTGTTCATTTTTTTCCCCCCTTTTGCCCTCTGAGCTGATTTTGTCCAGATAAGCAGCAGAGATAACCCCATGGAGGGGACATAGCGTGTGTCCCCATCAAGGATCCAGCCTCTGCCACCTTTCAAGGGCACTAAGCAGCTGCGCCCAAGGAGTGCCACAGAGTTTTGCCCTCGCAGGAAAGCTGAGAACACTTTGGGGTGAGGTTGTCCTTTTCATACAGAAAAGCAGCACGATGCGCTGCACCTGCGAGCGTTCCCTCCTCTTCCTCCTTCCCCTCAACCTTGAGCCTCCTGCCCACTCGCAACCAGATGCAGTGAAGTGGCATCGGCTTCCAAGAGATTTGTTTCTGAAATGGGTCATAAGTGTCCAAGGTTGAGCAGAAAGAGGGTGTCAATGCCCTGGCTAAGGGAAAGGCACAGAGATCCCATGCCGTGGGCACGAGGGCACTGGGGAGTCAACACGGGATGGGCAAGAGAAGATGAACGCTCAAACACAAGGAAAACATACCACAGGACACCACCAGCTACAATGCCAAAAAGCCATAGGGACCAACTGCAGAGGGAGTGATTCGTTTAGTCCGTGACCCCCCACCCCAGGGGACCCAGGTTCGCATGTGGGGTCTCAGACCCCGTGCTGCTATTGCTATGTCACAGTATTGCTACTGCTGCTGAAAAACAGAGACGTGAAGTAAGGAACCAGAGCAAAAGGGAGATGTCTGGGGAGCTGAGATCCCAGTAAAATGACTCCTCAACATAACTAAAAGAGGAAGGCATCTCTAACACTAAGAGCCCAATATCACAGTTATTCCTGTGATATGAAGAGACAGCTCTGCACAATGCCTTGGAGAAGAAATCCCCTCCCAGGAACACTCTGAGGTCCTGATTTAGCACAGACTTAAAAATGCATTTGAGTCTCACTATCTCAAGTGATGCTCGCTTCTGTGTGTGCACCATGGCTTTCAAACACTGCACCGGGGCGCATAACAGCTTACACCCGAAGAGAAAGCAGACAACACAGTTACTGAAGCTGCAGATTCAGGCTGCCTGAGAGCCTCCTCTTTAGTGTCTGTGCCTCTGCTGCACACAATGTGGAGAGACCTTTCTGGTAGGGTATCATCTGCTTGGGGCTGGAACAGCTTATCCGTGATGAAGATGAGATGATCACCCTTGTAGGGGAGATTTCTGCTGAGTCTCTTGGCTGAAAGTGACTCAAACTCTACTCTTGGGAAAAGTTCCTTTCCACCAGGTTACAAGCTACACTATATGAGAGGGGAGAGAGTTGCACCCTCTACCCCCTAACACTGAAATTGATGAGAAAAGACAGAAAAACTATATGGAGCAGAAGAAATTGGGGGAACAGGGGCATACCTCCACGGCTCAGAGATGGGAGAGCACACCTTTCAGTGGGAGCGTTAATGAATTTACCTTTTATCCAATGCTGATTTAATGTAAAATACAGTCAGAGATTTATTCTTTTTAAAAAGGAGTGAAAAACAGGCTGAGCTATTCTTCAAGAACATACCGGGTGCATACGGCTACAAAATAAGAGAGAAATGTTTTATGCAATTATTATAGAAGACAGTATGGTTAGACAGGCAGAGAAATATAGAAAGGGGCATGCAGACAGAAATGTGAAAGAAAAAAGCCAGAGAGCTAGCTAGCTGTTAGAAAAGCCGAGTATTGTGAGAAATTATTGTGTAAAGCAGTAGTCGCGTAGAACAATAGATTCGGGAGAAAGAACCCTTAGCCTGTCATTCGGAAGGAAAAGTAGTGCAAGTTCGGGATGCAGCAAAGCATCCAAAGGCTGGCTGAGTGGGTTAATAATGTCACAGCGACATAATCAAATTAGTAATGCTATCTTGGCGATGTGGTCTAGTCTATCAAGGCATTTACCTGGTTACACGGCTCAAAACAATACCACTCGAGAGGCAGAGGAGCCCAGATATCCTGCCTGTCCTGCACCCTGTCAAGGCACACGCCATCCCCTTATGTAAACCCTCGCTGCAGGGAGAGGGGAGTTAATGGGGCAGAAATCACTGTCCAGCTCTCTCCTCCTCGCCTCTGAGCCCTGTGCTTTCGCTGGCAGCTCCCGGCAGCCTTGGTGGCAGAGCAGCAGGATGCCCTCCCTGGACAGCTGGGTGAAACTGTGCTGGGCTGCGGGGAAGCAGCATCAGCCTCCAGGCACGGGTAAAGCCCAGGCCAGAGGAATGAGTGTCCCTGAAGTCCTTCCTAGAGGGAAAAGAATGACTTGGGGAAGGATTAGAAGTTTAAGGATGTCCCTCCTCCCCCCGATTCGTAACAATTGTCACAGCCTTGCTAGGGCTGCAACCTTCCTTTTTCTTTCCCCATCCTTCTCTGAGAGTCTCTGACCATCTATTACTGCAGGGCTTCCAGCCTGAAAGCAAGACAGCCTGGTGGAAAGAGACCCGAGCCAAGGGGAATCCAGCTAGCCAAGGGAATAAGATAGGGACAATAGGGTACAGACTGGTTTTAAATGGTGTGTCAGACCTGGGACATCTGAAAGAGTAAGCAGAAGCAAATGCACAGGGATGGGTGGGAGGCATGCAGATAGAGAAATGGACTCAGTTCACAAGATAGGGTACGTCCAGGCTGGAAATTAGTTTAGGGAAAGGAGAAGGGAAGAGAGCTCTCACAAGGACAGTGGTATGCAAGAGAAGCATAGGAATACTTTTGCAGTTTCAAAGAACTCATTCATACTGCTGCTTTGTATGAAGAAATTCCCACATCTGACTTTATCAGATTGAGATTAAAATGTGTTTGCATTTATATATTTATCTTTCATAGATATGCTTCATTTAAATGTGTATATGAGTATGCATATGTACAAAGGAAAAAGAGAATCGATAGGTATAAGGGTGTTTTCTTCAAATTCTGACAACCTAGAAAGGATTGTAAAGGCCACTGATATCTCCGTGAGCAAAGATCTGTCCCCAGCCTCCTCCATTTGCTCTTCCTCTCCAGGACACCAGGAGGAAAATCAAGGAAATGCAATTCTCCCTGTTCCACCTCTGTGAGGGAGAAGCAACACAGAGAGTCCCCGTGTCTATTGGCAGGACTCAGAGACGGGCACAGGGCTCTCAGGGAAGGAAATAGAAAATAAAATCAAATGAGGCTTAATCCGAAAAGCAAACGTTTGCAGGGACAAAGCCACCGCAGGGATTGTCATTTCACAAATTGTATTAATCCGGGCAAATAGTGCTTCAGAAACAGTAACCGTGGTGTTTATGCTCCATTCCCCCTCCTGACCTTATCTTGCCTCCCTTGCTCCTTCCATATGGGCCAAACCCTTATCAGTTTGCACCAAAGGTCTCTTTCCTCAGTCATCCAAACCTAGAATTTGTGCATGAATCCAATAAGGAGAAAAGAAGACTGAAATGTGACTTTGTTTAACAAGTAGCAGGAGAGGTTAGTGGCACAAGATGACAAAGCAACTGAGCACCCAGATCCCCACGGAGCAGCTCCTGCACTTCCTAGGGGCCGCGTGTCTGTAGGTAGGATTGCGTTATCACCCTCTGCATCTTAGGTCTGAATAAATGTGTAGGGCTGAGCAGGTAGAAGGAGAGTTGGAAAACTAAGCCATACAAAAGTGAAACAGGGTAGGCAGGAAAGAGCAAGGAAATAATTATAACCAGGCTTGCAACACTTCCTACACTCCTTTTTGGTCCAGCCAACACATTGGCCACCTGTTTGCCTTGTGAGATGCTCTGCTGTAGCTGCAGTCCTTCATTCCAGAAAGGAGATGAAGAGGACAGGAGTTTTTCTGGAAGATGACGGAATCTCTTTCTATTTGCCTTTCTTAATATTTCTCCTGATGACTTGGCATCTGGACACCTACAGCTCCAAGAGTCTCTGTACAACTTTTGCCATGAGGAAAAGGACAGGCAAATTTCAGTTCTATGGGTGGAGCTAGCACAGAAACAATAAAAGAAAAGCAAACCTTTTTCTTAATAAATACTGACTCAAAATGATGCTAGGAAAAGAGAGTTTTGGCTAGTTATGTTACAAAATCTACTAGACTGAGATGAGGATCTGAAGGCAATCTTTTTTTTTTGTTTTGTTTAATTTCAAAGCCACTAAAACATCACAAGCTTGAACATTTCAGTTCAGCCTCTAAAGCTGTTGAGTTCATACTCTGACGAAGAGAGGCAGCAAACAAAGGAGCAGAGAGTGTGTGGGAGAAGGAGGTAAAAGAGTAAAAACTAGCACGGTGAAAAATGAGGCAGAGTGAAAAATATATTGAAGCTGTGAAAAAAAACAAGCATCAGAAATGTGGAAAGAGGAAAAAAGTCAGAGAATTAAAAAAAAAAACCCTATCTACTGTATTTAACAGTTCCCCCTAATCTTATCTGTCAGGCTAATTACCAGATCTAGGTGTTTGTACGTTATGCAAAAATGAGGGTGCGTGTGAGGACATGTGAGTGACTTCTGATGATTCACACACACAACCTGCTGATTTCCCCTTTAGTGAGAGGAAAGGTTTTGGTTTGGGGTTTTTTTGTTTGGTTGGTTTTTGTTGTTTATTTTTTTTCCCTCAATTGAATCACCATCACAATGAGCTGAATTACAGGAAAGATGAGGTTAGGCAGCTCATGTAGTTTTTTGAGAAATCAAATAAAAAAAAAAAAAAATCAGAAGGATTCCCCAAACCCCAGAACTCCAGGAAATGTGGCAGTTCCTGTGAATTATATTGTTTCCTTCCTAACCTATTAGTGTCCGATCCGCAGCAATACGCAATGGCATTCTCTGGTTTACCCTTCCTCACTAAGGCTTTTCATCCAGCCTGCGCTTCTGTTCCTTCTTCTGCACCCCTCTAAAGTTGCACTCAGCTTTGCACCCCTGTTTGTCCCCACTGCACCCCTAAAATCACCAGCTTTGGATAAACTGTGCTTTAGGGTGCGAATAGGGTTTAAACCGGGGAAGGGGTGCAGCTGATGCGGTGAGATATGCAACAGCCCAAGTGACAACTACTCATTAGCAGCTAATCCAATCCCTCCTGCTAATCCAATCAGCCGGAATAGCTGGAGTTGCTTTGCAGGGTGGTCATTTTGCTCTCTCCAATACCCCTTGAAGCTCAGTGAGGACTAAAGCAAAGCTGAGCTGGCCCAGTGCAGCCAGCAGGTTCATCCCAGGCACAGGGGGCATCGCTGTAAACTGGCCACGGTTCCATGCAGCAAAAAAAAAAAAAGGACAAGCCAAAAGTCAGGGCACCCTTTACAGTCTCTTTGCAATACCACAAACAAGCTTCTCAGTAGCTCATTCTGAGTGACGGGGAGTGAAGGCTGGCTGGGGTGAGGAGGAAAGGGTTAACCCACCATTATCCCTCCCTAGAGCACCCTGTCTGGCCAGCAAATTGCAACCTAGAGCTGAAATTTTTCAGCAGCTGCATCCGTATCATTCTACTGTGCCTTCATTATCTCCTGATCTCTAAATAAGGGCCAGTTGGGCTCAGAAAACATTATGCGGTACTGTTATGACTAATATAAACCACCAAAGTGGCATTTTGCAGATGAGAAGAACGAGCAAAAGCCCCGCAAAATCCTCTGCAGTTGGGTTTAAACGAGGGCTGTAACTTCTCACACATGTCCCGCTCCCAGTCTACAGGAAGAGGCTGATTAATCCTGCATGTGTTAGGCTGGAATATTGCATTACTGGAAGCAAAGAAACCCCTTAATCATATTGCTGGTTATGCCAGGGGTCTGTTTTCTCTCAAATGCATCACATTAAGAGCCATCCCTGGGCTACAGCACCATCCCAGGCTATTTTTCAGGTTGCGGCAATGCACACAGGGGATTTTTTGTTCCAGTTTTGTTTCAGTGGCTGGCTGGCTGGGCTGTGGTTAACCTTCAGATAACCACAAGCAGCGAGGAAGTTTCCGAGGGGAGAGGAAGATGGGATTTTATCACCTCCCATCTCCAAGAGAAATACTGGTTTGCAAAGAAGAGCCTTGTTCCTAATCTCCCTTTGTTACTTGCTCCAAAAACTGGTGAGTGGAAGAGCTGATGCCACAGGCAAGATGGGAAGGGGGCTCTGTCTCCCTCCTCCTCTGCACTCCTTTTCCACCCTGATCTGAAGAAAGACAAGAATTTCAGAGAGGATTGCTGAGCACCTTCAGCCCTTTCTGAGGGCACAGTTCAGTCCTGATTAGGGGGATGCTGGCTGGCAGGGTGTCCTCCCCATGTCCTCCCTCCTCAGTGCAGCAAGGCTGGTCACAATCGAGAGGAAAGCAGAATCTCTGAGACCATACTCACATGGGAGATCTGGAGCCTTGGGAGACTATAATTCCTCCCTAGGGCCACTATGGGAGTGGATAGGGAAAGAAAAAACATTGTCCTGTTGACACAGTCCCTTCCTAGGAAGCCCAGGGGGAGCATATGAGAAATGCAGAGGTCTCCTGGGATGACACCCCATGCACACGATTGCAGTCCCCTCTCCCAAATCACTCTCCCTGTACAGGGAACAAAGGCTTTCCTTCTGATACTAATGGAAAGTTCTTGTTCCGTGTTTTAGCCCATAAGCTGAGGTCCAGATTTTCACCCATGACTGATCTCCTGTAAATGCAGGAAAAAAACCCCACGTTTAAAAAATCCTGATCTCCCACAGCTAGGACATTTTCAGAGATCCAACAACTAAACAAAAAAAACAAAACTAGCATGGGAAGTCCTGGCAGCAGCTTCAGTGATTACAAACACATAGACAATACCCGTGACAATAAATGATGTCCCACAAAGCAGGAAACTAAGCAAAAATGTCTTTGGGGATGGTTGATTATTCTGCTCAACCCCAGGGAGGAGGTGACAGAAGGAAAAGAGCCTCTGTTTGTACAAGCCACTTTGGACTTTCCCTTGGAGCAGGGCACAGGGGCATCCAGTCTCACAGCCTTTTTAATCGGAGCATCTGCTCCTGTTCCCATCCCAGCTGGATGGCATCTATGCCTGTTCGCTGTTAGCGAGATGTGCCATGTGTCACCAGGAGGAGCATATCCTGGACAGGGAGCACGAGGCCTTTACACCATGGCAGCAGGTCCATTCGTTTGGGCTCGGCGTGTGCTCGGGGACAGCAGCTGCATTCTCCATCTACTGTGGAATTTCCAAATGGTAAAGCCCCCTGAGGGCGGGTGCCATTATCAGGGTAATGCGTGTACGAGGGAGGGTGTGGAGAGAGGGGGATTCATGGGTAACTTCCATTTTGCCTTATTTTATTTCGTTTCGCATTATTTTGTTTTATTTCTTCCACTGACATCTGGAAATGAGAGTTGTCTCGCCCCGACAGACCTTCTGAACTCAGGCCATCTGTGGGACCATCTTTTCCTCCTCCTCAGTGATGACCTGCCCTGCAGGAGGTTGATGGCAATGGAGAGGGGGTGTAGGAAATGTCACATGGATGTCCACATGGTCAATAGTGAATTTGCTAAAACATGATTTCTGTCTAGTGCAGGGGCTTGTTACACACTTTGATAGGTGATTACAGGGGTGGAAATGCCAAAGTAACCCTATTCATTTGTCCTGTGTTCTCCCTGTTCCAGCTGTGCCCTTTCCCTGTCGAAACGTCCACCAGCAAGCTCTAAAAGGCTCACATTTATAGAGTAAATGGGGGCAGATGGAGAAGTTCATCCCATCCTACCCCTTGTAAAGGACTTCAGGGGCCAGATGAAAACCTGCAACAGCCTCTCTCCTCTGTCCATCAGCAGCAAACTTAACTGCCTCATCTGCCACTCCAGCCCTCCAACAGAACGTAAAACAGGCCAGCCCTTGCAGTTAAAGGACAGATCATACACAAACTACCATATGCAGTGGCTTTTACAGGGTATAGTCCAAGTGACTTGTGTGCAAGAGCAGTTTTAGCATGGTCAATCCCCAAACTTGACCTAAAAGTTGTCAAAGAATGGGGAAGAGTTTGTGCTTTGTAAAGAGAGCTTTGCCTGAGAAATTCTACTACGAGGTTTGTAAGAGGAACCTGCACCGATCCAAGCTGGGTGTTAATAATAAATCTGAAGAGTTACAGCACTGTCTCCCCACACCCACCTCAGCGAACCTGTCTGAACTTAGCAGACGCAAATACAAGTCAAACTCTGTAGGCTGGATGCACAACAAGATACTGTCGTCCCATCTGTAGCAGCCTACATGCCAGTGGATATCAGCCCAACACAAGGCAAAGAGATATGCGGGGAAGCAGTTGCTTTTCTCCTTCCTTCCCAATTTTTTTCTGCTCTGAGCTGAGGAGGAAGCCTGGAAGTCAATGCCATGTCCATGGTGCTCCCAGTAGACTGGCTTTGATATGGCAAACAGAAGAGGATGCTCAACATATGCTCTGTTTGTGCTACAACATGGAGACACGTCATGGGACCAACGTAAGTGACACTGTGACACTGACACCCCAAATTGTTCACAGGGGTTATCTGGGCTCTCACTGTTTAAACATCAGCAGAGCGTTTTCCCCAGGACCCCCCAGCACCCACACCAGGAACAACCCCCCTGCAGCGGACGGTGGGAAATTTGCTGGACATGACCTGGTTAGTGTCTCCCAGGCCTAATTGGCATCCTCTGCGATCGGTCTGGCTTCAGCTGCCAGCACAGAGTAAATCGTCTCCTCCTTTCACAGATGGGATGGGGGAAGGGGTGACCACCGCCTGTCTGCGTGTCGGTGTCAGGGGATGGCAACAAAGGATGTCAAGAGCACGGCGCTGCCAAGGCGCCCGCGTATTTGGCTTCTAACCTGACGAGTGTAAGGCAGGTGGCGGAGTCTATGTCATGCCCTGTGGGGAGTGGGGAGGGAAGGGAAAGAAAAGAGGAAAAAATAAGACCGGTGCAGATGGGAAGTGCCAGTTCTTCTCACTGGAACAGAGCTGTTCAATTGGGAAACCCAGCCAGAGAAACTTCAAAGGACCAGAAGGGAAAGAGCAGAGCTGGTCAGTGTCAGCAAGCATCTCCTGATCCTTCCTTACAGCCTGCTTCACTGCAATTTTAAATATCTTATTTTGATAGGAAAATAAATTTTTAAAAAGCACATTTTTTTTTAAAAAAAGGAAAATTAAGAAAATATCAGAAATTTCAAATAAGTATGTGACATGGGTGTGTGTGAGAGCAAGAAAGAAAGGAAGAGAGAGAAAGAGATTTAAAAAAAAAAAAACCACACACAAAAAACTTCTTGGAACAAAACACACACGAGGCAATGCCAAAAACTTGAGAAGGAGAGTGGTTACACACTAATTTAATTCTCTAATCCCCCTACTCCTGTCACTGTTTACTCACTGATAAATGTGCAGTAGCTTCAGCAAGACAGCCACATTTGCAGAAACTGACAGCCTGACTCAGAGACTATTTACCTAAAGACCATGAATATTAAAACAGGTTTCCAAACGGGCCCCATCTTGAAGGAGAAGATTAGCATGGGGCCTCTTGCTGACAGACTCTTCCCTCTCCACCCCTCCTTCCTCCACTCCGTGATGCATCTCTTGTGCAAACACTCGAGAAGTATCACCTAGCTGAAGAACTGAAATATTGGAGCCGTGCCCTGAAGCGGTGCATTCAGCTCTAGCCTGACAGCAAAAACACCTATCCATCCAAGGCAGAAGTTGGGGTTAGTTTTTTGAGTGGTTTTATTTTTTTGCTTTTAAATAATTAATTAAAACCAAAAATAAAACCCAAATATATATTTTTTTTTTCCTCCTTCTGGAAGGTGAACTATGAGCACAGAGTCCTTTAATACAATTAAAAAGGCAATGAATTTATATTCCAAAGTCCCGATCCTTAAATGAGTTTGGCTCCATCTCCTATGATGGCTCATGGAACTCACCAGAAAGCTGGAAAAAGAATAAAGAAGAACTAGAAAAGGCAGGGCAAAGGCTGGCTGTAAAGATGAGAGGGAAGGAATAATTTCTATGGGATGGGAATGATGAGTTAGTCTAGATACCCCAGCTGAAATGAGACAACAGAGTGGAAATCAAATTGATGTATATAAAAAACATGAATAAAAGGAATTGTTGAATGGACAATTAGCAGTCATTTACTGTATTAAAGAAAAAAAAAAATTAAACCACATGAGAATAAGTTTGAAATCAAAGCAAGAATTTTTGTTTGTTTGTTTATTCAACTTATATTTTACCTGAAGAACTCTGCCACAGACTTTTGTGGGGACCAAGATTACAAATAGATCCAAGAAAACCTTAAGAAATTTATTAAAATAGTGTAAAAAGAGCTTTTAAAGCCAATGATGCAGGAGCAGAGAATCACAGATTGCTAGAAGAAGAGAGGAGGATTAGGACTGTCCTATAGCCATTTGTCAATGGAGTTAGCAGCATAATTTATTTATAAGGGCCTCAATTTCTCCCATTATTACCCCTCCTCTTTACTGGGTATGAGGAGCACTCCTTTTCCGGAGAGAAAGCCTCCATACATAGAATCATAGAATCACAGAATGGCTTGGGTTGGAAAGGACCTTAAAGATCATCAAGTTCCAAACCCCTGCCATGGGCAGGGACACCCTCCACTAGCCCAGGTTGCTCAAAGCCTCATCCAGCCTGGCCTTGAACCCCTCCAGGGATGGGCAGGAACAGGGATAGACACGTATAGACCTTGTGGGCATGAGGTACAACTCCCATCCTATAGCCTGGGATACTAACACAGAGCCTGCTGTCTGACCCACCTTGGTTAAAGCAGCAAGACCCACGTCTCTTACGATGGGTGGCAACGCTGTAGTGTGATGCACTTGTCCTTGGAAATGGGCAAATATCCTGACTCTGAAAACTGNACGATGGGTGGCAACGCTGTAGTGCGATGCATTTGTCCCGATACAGACAGTACTGCTTGTCCTTGGAAATGGGAAAATATCCTGACTCCGAAAACTATGACACCCAGCCTCTCTCTGCAGTTGGTCAACCATTCTGAGAGAATCAGAACTGGTGATTTTCCAGCCTCTCAAGCTACCCTAAGACACCTTGATGTAGATGCTCCTTTGGTGTAAAATGACACAGCCCTGTTGAAGTCAGTGGAGTTGTTCTGTTGCTTGTTTTTGTCCCCAGCTGAGGGTCAGGTGTTTTGAATGCAAGACTGTGGGAGCATCACTGCCAACTACATGATGGACAAGGACGACCATATTTCACTTCCAGGGGAAAGGGTTAGTAGTTGTCCCATTTGCACTCCCCCAGCATCCCTGGACACCTTCCCCACTGCAACCAGGCAAAGGTTGGAGAACTACTGTCAGCAAGGCTGTCCCTCAGCTTTGCGTGCAGCAGAAAAATGGATTTCAGAAGAGCAGTGCCAGGGGCCATTTGGTCTAAAAAGCTTTGCAAACACTTCATGACTGAGCATGTGAAAGGGTTAAACCATGAGACCACTTGGCACTGGACAACATCAGGCTTCTGCCTCAACAGTGCTCCCAGAAACCACACGAGCCCCTTCAATCTTCATGGTTGCCAGATGCCATGAGGTTAAAGTACATCTAACTGGAGGAAGATGAAGGCTTCTTGTGAATGCACTGAAGGCTACTGAAAGATGCCTCTTGTCCAGAGGTGATGGGATGAGGCAGGCGTCAAAGCGAATGGACATGTCCCCTAGCACAGACAGAAATCTTTGATGAACTTTTCTTGCAGGCTGGAATTGGTATCTCATTAAAGGAAGACTTTAATTATAACCAGAGCTACCATAATGAACAAGCAAGGGTGGAATATCAGGAAAGTCTCCTGGAGACAGCAATGCACCATCAGAGTGCAGATGCGGTGAGAGTCACTCCAGCCTCAGAATTTTGCCCCAGGACAGGGTGGCTTCTTCCAGCTTCTCCTCAGAGCACCTCCCTCTGCAAAACCTCTTTCTACCACCTCAATGCACTTCACTTTTTTTGCCCAACGTAGACTTTTAGTAGAAGCTGAGAAGCTCTGGCACGACAATGAGTATATACTTGCTTGGACAAATTGAGCCTACTTCAGGTCCAATTTTTAACCCAACCTTTAGTCCATGCTTAAAAGTTAAAGAACAAATGCTATGAAGCTTAAAAGGCATAAGTAGTGTTTTCTGATGATCTCACAAGAAGGATTTAGCTTTCTGGGACACCTTAGACAGAAAACATTTTGGAAGTCCATTGGTTTAGTGATTGCCAGAACCTTAGAGTGGGTAAATGCAGGCAAGCAACTACAGCATCCCAGATGTACAGGCAATATCCCCTTGATTTAGGAGGTCCTGCAGTCTGTATGAAGTAGAGCCATGCCTGGACTCCCAAAAGGTAGACAAAACCCTTCTCAACCACTCCCAGGTGGTTCATCCACATCACTTGCAACGGGTGCTCTCCAGTTGCACACAACATGATGCCTGCACACGGAATTCCCACAAATCCTTTCCCGCTTGGTGTGCCTGTGTGCTCTGTGCTGGACTGACCTACGGTGGACCCTCGGGTGTGTGGCTGTGTCTGTGTGATGTGCCACAGGACCACTGCGAGGTGATGTGCCTCCCAGCCTGACTGTTTGCTTGGAGGAGCTCCTGTGATAGGCATGTTGCCCAGCAGTGATGCTACGCTCTTGTGGTGTGCCTTAGGACAAGGGGCAATGGGTTCAAGCTGGAACACAGGAGGTTCCACTTGAACATGAGAAAAAACTTCTTTCCAGTGAGGGTGACAGAGCACTGGAACAGGCTGCCCAGAGAGGTGGTGGAGTCTCCTTCTCTGGAGACATTCAAAACCCGCCTGGATGCGTTCCTGTGTGATCTGATCTGGGTCTGGAATATGAGAAAAAACTTCTTCACGGTGAGGGTGACAGAGCACTGCCCAGAGAGGTGGTGGAGTCTCCTTCTCTGGAGACATTCAGAACCCGCCTGGATGCGTTCCTGTGGGATCTGATCTGGGTGTTCCTGCTCCGGCAGGGGGATTGGACTGGATGATCTTTCGAGGTCCCTTCCAATCCCTAACATTCTGTGATTCTGTGAATCACACATCCCTCTGCACATTTGTGTGCTCCTCAGGCAGTTCTGCACCCCTGACCCACGACAAGACTCCTTGTGTAAAAATTGATGCACTGGGAATGGCGAAACTTGAGTGACCTGCAAAGACACCAAGATACCTAACTCCTGTTTAGATGTTTTATGCCCAATATAAGGCAGGAAGATCAGGGTCCTAAAGAAGAATTTAAACACGTAAACATTTTCATGGGTGTAGGAGTCTGTCAAGGACTCTGAGGAAATAGTTTCTGCTTTAACACCACCAACCACGCATTCATCACCCAGTAGACATGCAGACAGCCTTCCTCTTCCCTCTCCCTTGCTTCATCTACAGCAAAACCACACTGTTCAAACTTTTCCACTCTCAGTAAGAGAAGCTGCCATTTACACATTTACAGAGCAGCAGACACAACACCAGTTTAATGATATAAGGAGGGAAAGGAGTAAGGAGTGATCTGTGTATAATGTGTACATATATATTTTAAAGCCTCAGCAGGAGAAACTCTGCTGTCATTTTAGTTTGTTGAGAAATAACTAATTATTAAAGATGGCCAGGGCTGATGGAGCTGTATGGAAAGTTATATCTCTGAATTTATTTGTAATCACCTGTGTCTCTGCTTCTTTTCTCATAATACCCGCCGAGACATGACATACTGCTCAGTTACCCCTGGAGCATCTTATAAAGAATGTAAGGGCTTTCCAGCGTCTGGTATCCCGGTGGTGTTGGACTGCAGCACGTGTCAGCCCCGATAAGGCAGGAGAGAAAAGATCAGCCCAGACCAGGCTCAGGAGAGGCCACGTGTGATGGCTGCTCTACAGGAGGCATCACAGTGTCACCAGCCCTGGTCTGACCGAGCTGTGTGGCTGTAAGAGACCTCGAACCCTCCAGCTTCATCCACACTTGCTCTTTGCAGCCCCTGCACCGAGGCAGACCCCAGTCTCATGTGCCTCCCAGGCTCTCCACGTGTATGCACCGCGTGCACGTCTATCTCTGCCCGCCCGCCCCTTCCTCATCCTTTCGTAACAGCTCCAGATGGGTGTGATTAACAACACATAAGCCTTACACACCTTCCGTGGGAAGTAGTTTTCAGCAAATTTTCCCAAATTGCCTTAATTTTACAGGTAGGCAGAGGGGAAATGAATAACCCAAGTCATGCAGCACACCCAATGGAAAAACATATGATTTATTTTTTCTTAGATTTATCCTCTACTCTTCAGGCAACTCCTTATCCTGTAATGCCGGTATCATTTTAAAAACCAGTCACAACTGAGGGGTTGAGAAAAAGACTGAAAGGCTTTTCGAGATATTTTTTTTTTGTCTGATACATATGCTATTGCCAAATTACTTTTGAGTAGCTACTAACTATTTTTTTTTTAAGAAATATTCAGAAAGGTACATGAGAGTGACGTTTCTTGCACTACAGCTGGATTGCAGCTGTTTGTCAGCAAGGCAAGATGCTGAAATACCCGGTTGTGGTGGATGGTTGTGATCAGACAAGGAGTTCAGCTGGAAGGATGGACACACAATTTCAGACCTTAGTTCAATTCCCAGGTCAGGCAGGTTGCTTGTCCTGCCTCTAATTCCCCACATCTAAGCCACTGAATTAGTATTTTCCTCCTTTTCCAAAGTTTTTGAGGCAGTGAGTCAAGTGATGACTGAGAGGCACTCCGTAGTCTGACATGGGGAGTACAAGCAACTAGGCAGGCAGATAAATTGTTTCTGTTCTCTGCCCAGAAGAGCATAACTTTTGCAGTTGTGTGTTTCCAGTAGGAGCATTCATAATTAGGAATTCAGCAAGTCATTGCACTGTGCATATTCTGCAGCTGCTCATGGAGAAATTATTGTCTGTGAGAAACACTTGTGCTGCAACAGGCATAAAAACTGAGCTCAAACTAGCCATGAACAGGCAGAACAAAGTCAGTTCTGGAGTCACAGGGCTATTGTGTCCTGCACAATGATCTGTTGTCACAGAACTCTGCATAGGATCTAGGGGCAGACATAAGAAACTGTGACTCAAATTTTAAATTACGTTTAGTTTGGTTTTCCTGAAGGAATGAGGGATGTTGTGATTACTCTGTATCTTAATGTCTATTTACATCTTTCTCTCCCTTTTCCTCTCCTCTCAATAACTTTGAACCAATTGATACAGGAGGTTTCATTTACAGCTTGATAGATACGAGAGAAAGTAATAATGAGATTAAATACCATAGGGAAATAGGCTGGTCTGTTCACTCTCCAAGGAACGAATGTTTTTGAAAAACTTTCCTGAGGAAGCGGATGTGTTTTGGAATATGATCCTCTCTCACCATTGAAAATGTAGAGAATAACTTGAGATTGAAATAACTTCTAAGCTGGGACAGCTGTTCTCAGTGATTTTCCTCCTTTAGGTAGCACAGAGCAGAGGTCATCCAGCCTTTTGCTGACCTGAAGACCAAAGTATTGAGCAAGTGCTGTCTCCAGTACTTTGTCTTAACAGGTTGCTCCTTTAGTCTGATGTTGAGGGATCTTAAAGGCAAGAGACTCTGAGCTCTGGCTTAGGAACTCATCTGAAAATCACCAGTCTACTGCCTATTACCAGTCAGTCAAAAAATCCGTCAAACTCCAGAAATTCATCCTGTGATTTAGGGCCCGTTTTGCAGCCATCCTCATAACTTCCTCAGGCTTCTCTCTATCTTGTCAATCCTTAAGGCTAATATAAATAACAGTAGCCTTCACGCCATTCTGGCTTTTACGGAGGGACAGATTCAGACAATGCCCAGCCTAAAGGATCTACGCAGCCCATCTCATCCCTGCCTCTACATACTCTTCACCAACAAATCAAGCCTGACCTTGCAGCCAAAAGGCCCCGTAGGCAAAGAACCAAGATGGACCGAGCTGCGGGTAAGTCATTGCCATTTTCTGCTGCAAGCTGAATGCTTAAAAGATGCTTAAAATTTTCCAAGATCTGGACTTCTGTCCATCTGTGCCTTGGGTTGTCACCAGATAGGAGAAAAAACACACTGGTCTTTTTCACAGAAGGACAGATTTCAGCAATGAATTCCCATCCTATAATGTCTGGACACTGCAGAAACGTCAGCGCTACTTAGCACCGGTAGCAATGCATGTGCATCCTTGTAGACCCTCTCTTTGCTCTATAGGACAAAATTCATCAAGGACAGAGCAGGCTATACTCAATCCCCAGTTAGAGTACATTGAGGTGATCTAACGAACTAACATTTTGCACCAGCCAGAATGCCACCTGCTGGGGTTTAGAGTAACAAGACGAGCTGTGTAAGCTGGGTGCTCCTCCACATTCCTAGGAAAACCAGTCAAGCAAGAATTCAGATTAAGAGGAGTGTGCACAAATGTTTTCTTAATAATAATTAACACATGATTAATAGGAACAAATTCTGAAAATAAATGATTATAAGATGTCTCTATAGCATGCCACAGAATGATGGGGATAAATGATGTTCGAGGCACCTGAAAGTTGAGAGCCCATTACTAAGCATTTATAAATGGGAATGCATAAAAATATTTATCCACGTCTTTCTGAAACATGCTCTAATGTCTTCAAGCAATTTATCAGCTAAAAAGTAATTTTCATTAATCACTTATTAATTATTAATAAAGTGTTTGTAAGTGTCACCTTAATTTAAAGTGCTTCTGACTCAAGGTGCGCTTCCAGACTTTGGTTCTTGAAAGAGATCTTCACTCCCAGACCCGAGTCCTTCAGACTCAAATGACCTTGGCACGTCCTTCTTCACCTAACCCACCCCAGGCCTCCACAACTGTTAGGCTTGCAAATGGGACGAACTCATGTTTCTGGAAATCACAATTTGTCATTTCAGAAGAAAACCTGATCAGATCCTCTCTCCCCACTCACAAAGCTGGATGCCCAGACCTGGGAACTCAGTGTTCAAATGTTTCGATTTATCATTACAGTGGAACCCTGACGAGATCACATCTGCTAAGACCATAAATTGGACAAGATCCCACTTCAGAAGGAGCAGTCTCAGCTCGATAAGCCCGTTCTTGAACAGGGGACCAATTAGGCAGGCTTATTTACCTGCCGTAGAGTGAGATGTTAGCCAGTAGGAGAAGTCACTTAAGGACAACAGCAACAAAAAGTCTTTCTGATCTCTCTGTTACCAGCTTAAGAAACTGCAGCTCTTCACATTCTCACTTCAGCCTGCGTGTCTTCCTCCTCTTCCTCCCGTTTCTTCATTCCACCTTTCAAGACAGTCTGCTTCCCGTCTGCCTTTTCCCCTTCGTCTTACACACTTTATCTTCCTCTCTGCCCCTTCTCTCTCTTTTTTCTTTTCACTCTCCTTTTACTTAATTTTTCCTCCTCTTTTGCTCTCGTTTTTTTACACATCTAGATAAGATTTAATTTTGAGCTTTGCTGCTGAACAAGCAATCAAAAAGGTCTTACATCTCGGAACAGAACCTGGGCCGAAAAACGAACAAAATGTTCACTCACACTGCCTTCCCTTCGTGGGAATTTACAGTCAGGATCAGATCTCCCACTTGCCAAAAACTTTACCCAGGCCCCAAGAGACAATGAGAGGGAAATCTTCCGGCTTAAAAAGTGATATTTTCTGCTTCTCCACATAACCTCAATTCGTCTTCTTAACCAGAAGGATAATGGTGTGAGACTGTCCAGGGTGGAAGCTGGGAGAAGCAGACACGCATCTGTCAGGGATGGTCTGTGGACATTTATCCTGCCTCCGTGCTGGTGGATGGGCGAGGTGACCTCTTGAGGTCCCTTCCAGATGTACTCGCCCGTGAGTCTGTGATTAATTGCCTTCATGATCTGCGGTTTATCTACCCAAATAAATAAGCCTCAAGATCTCCTGCAAATATATATCTTGTGGGCTGCCTGTGGATATTGCCCCTCCTTCCCCGGAGTGCTGCACCCTAATTTAGACTCCTCAGAGGTGATTTCTCCCTGCTGATCCCTGCAGAAACAGCCCCTTTCACATCCTCTAATAGCAAAGGAATTAAAGAATAAAGCCAGTTCATGTCAGCAGAGAAAGGAAAGGAAATTCACCCTCTAGATGGGAAAGAAGATGTCTATCCTCAGCTTTCCCTGGAACTGAACCTTGGTGGGGGCTGCTGATGGTGTATTCTGGTTTCCCAGCACTGCCTCCCCTCTAGTATCATAGAATCATAGAATCACAGAATGGTTTGGGTTGGAAGGGACCTTAAAGATCATCAAGTTCCAACCCCCCTGCCATGGGCAGGGACACCCTCCACTAGCCCAGGTTGCCCAAAGCCTCATCCACCCTGGCCTTGCAAGTTTAATTTGTGGCTGCCTTCCGGGGTCAATGAGATGTGGTGGGGCACAGAGCACCACCAGCCCTGCCAGTGGAGAAGCCCATGACCCCTCCTCTTTCCAGTCGAAGGGTGTCCTTTCCTCAGACTCCTTTCCTTCATCTGTGTAAGGATGAACATGGGAAAGGGCAGACACGCTTTGCTGAAGTGAGCCAAAGGGAGGAAAAATAAAAATAATAAAAAGCAAAGAAAAGATGACATTGAAGGAAGGGATGGAAAGAAATCTAGCATGAATATCTTTCAAAGGATGTGAATCTCCTATCTATCTGAAGAGATACAATTGTGAACATCACCTGAAATACCAGACATCTCCAGCTGATTTATTCCAGCTATCTATTTAACAGTGAGGTACATTTAACCCTAAAGTAATCTTGTTCTCTTCACAGGCAGCTTGTGGATCAGCTCAAATGGAGATCACTGTAGCACTGAAGTTTGGTTGGATATGACCTATCCAAACAGAATTTCAGGTGAGCCTTCACTATAGCAGGAAAGGCTTGGAAGTAGAAGAGTGGTTCTTCCTGGAGAATCCAGTCATGCAACACTAATTTACTGTAAAGGTGCCTCCTTAATGGACACAATGCATAATAAAGGTGTTAAAGACTTCATCTTGAATTTTTGGGCTGGCCAGATCTAGGCTGGGAAGAGTTTATGTTATCCTCCCCTTTCAATAGTCCTAACAAAAATAACAGAAGAAATTAATTTGGTATCACACTTTCTTTCTCTTATGAATCATCAAAATTCAAACTGTGTTTAATATTAATAGGGGTGAGATTCAACTCACTACACATAGATACCTGCAGGAGCTGTGTACAACTGAGCTAGCCACCCTCGACTCCCTTGTTAATCCAAAGAGAGAATTAGACGCTTCCATGCACTTTGGCAATTCATTTCCTCCTAAGGTACATATCTAAACCAGAGATCAGAGGATTGTATTAAAAAAAAAAATCTTATTTCCATTCATTGACCATAATGGGGAGGTATGATAAGCAGTTCAGATGCAGGCTTCTAAAGGTAAATGGGATTTCTAATTTGTAAATTTCAAATACAAAAATTCATAGGCTGCCTTTCTACAGAGTGCATCAGGAAAACAGTGTGATCTTTATGGCTTCCTCTCTAATAACTATAGAGCAGAGATGTGATTTTATACTGAATATTTCCTTGCAATGTGAAAAAAAAACCAGCAATTTTAACTTTGTTTTTTAAATTCAACTCTCCTGACCAACTTTTCATTATTCTTCTTATTTCTTTAGTTTTCCCTGTCTCCTTCCAACAATCTCGCCACTTGTTTCTTTACTTCCTTTTCATCTTGAATACAAAGAGCAGGTTGATCCCAGCTCTGGCCCTGGAAATGTCAGGCTGAAAATGTTACTCTTGGAATGATTTGCATGCATTACGAAGTGACAGGTGACAGGAGCACACAACCTCGGCTAATAGATGATTAATGATGTGATGTTGGCCAGCTCTGTTGACTCGTTTTCCTGCTCTTCGGGAAACTTCAAAGGCAGCTGGCATTTCTGTTGCCTTATGACAGGCTCGTAGGTGAGTGTAATTGTTCAGTCCATATGTGCATAGCACAGAGCAGCCACGAGCATGTTCACGGAGCACATTTATCTGTATGTGAGTATATGAGGCAACGTGCGGAATCGTATGCATGAGCTCCTGTGTGTTTCCGTGTGCATACGAGCTCCTCATATACAAACCACCTGGTTTCTGCGGGTTGCTGAGAGCATCATTATCCAGCTACTATATTCTGAATAAAACACCATGGCCCATTTGGGGTTACAGTCTAAAGGAATGAAAGAAACTCACTGGAATTTTAATCTGGATGGAGGAAAATCAACCCTAAAGTAAACAGTATGTTTGGAAGGGAGCCCAGTGACTGGCAATCAGAACAGGATTAGAAACAGGTCAAGGCTGTAAAGCTGCATCTTTTCTTCACACCCCTTTTTTTTTTCTCAGCAAAATTTAGGAGGGTTTATGTTATTATAGAAATTAAGAATAGTGGCAAAATGCAAGTTTAGATTTCAAACCCACCCAGAATTCAAGTCATAGGCTCAATTCTGATGCATGAATTTTCAGTCTGGAGCCCAGTTAAAGAAGTGTTTGGAGTTTCCTAGGAGAATGTTCTTAGGCAGGATCCTCCCAACCTCTGGATTTAAAATCCTTGTGCTTGGTAAAGGTGAAGGAAATCTAATTTCCTACTCCACACACGAACACCTCTGCCTTCTGCCCTGCATTTCTTATCCCCCAGCACCCTATTCAGGAATCTCTTTCAAAGCTGCTAATGTTACTAGGAAAGCAAAAAACCTGAAATTGTAGAGGGGAGTTGAGGTTTGCAGTTCTGAGCAAGGATCAGACAGATCAGGTTAGTTCGTTTTTTTTTTTTAACAGAAATTAGTAGATTTCTGAATCAAAATTCTGTACCAAAAGTGTGCGTTTTTCTTTTCTTTAGATGAAAAATAAAAAGTGTGAAAGTTTTTCTCTTTTTAAAACAACAAATAGCTCAAGAGCCAATATTGCGTGAAGTTGCTGTAGCATACAGAAAGCATGTCTTTAAGGAGAGCTTAAAACAGACACATTTTGTCTTTGTTCTTCCCATAGCTATAATTTGCAAAAGCACAATGTAGATGTCAAAAGTTGAAAATGTGTTCCTAAAACCAGAGATACGTATCCAGAGGAGGCCTTGAAAGATTTGTTTCTCCTGTTGATTGAAAGGGGAACATAGAACAGTTGCTGGCCACTGACTGAGATAAAATTGCTCAGAATCACATAAAATTGGGTTTGAAAGGTCCTCAAGAAATCAGCTGGGTTTTGGGCAAGAAACCTAAGCAACTGCAGTCCATGTCTGAGCTCTCAGCGAGCCCCAGGGTAGGACACAGTTGACAAATCATCTGGGCCCAGGAGTGATTTCGAGTCTGTGTCTGCGTGTAGGCCCAAGCCCCAATGGATGGTGGTTTCTCACCTCTTCGTCTTGGACCCAGGGGGGAAATAGGCTTGCTAGCTGCTCACAGCTTAAAGCAGAGGCTTTGATGCTTCCAAAACTATCACATTTTTGGTTTTCCTTGCCTCACAGATTGTTCAGTTTGCTAACTCAATCTAAAGTCTTACCGTGTCCACCTTTTACGGCCTTCATTGACTCTGCAGTTTAGAGGACATCACCCACTCCAACTCAGACGCTGCTCCAGACAGGGCAAGACACTAAGTCCCAGAACACCAGAAAGCAGAGAGAAAGGAAAGAGCTGGGAGCACTTTGCTCTCTTTCAGACCTGTCAGATTAAGCAGGTCTTGGTGATGGTACTTGTGCTTCATGCTTGCTTAAGCTGAACGGCCTTGCAGGAAGCTGAGCTTTCTCCATGGCTGATGGAGGGAATTCAGTGGGACTGGGCTAGGTTAACCTTTCTGAATACTTCCCCCCACCCTAATTATCAGTAGTGTTTACAAGTCGTACAAGGGAGTTGTTCAGCCCAGCCCTAGCAACAAGACTGGTCATCCTTGAGCTGTCTGGCAGATGGAGGCATCCCTTTGCTACTCGGTGTGGATCAAGCCAGATCCAGGCTCATAGATAGAGTCTCTTTTACCAAAGGGAAAGCTTATTTCTGCTTCTGTTCGTGTCATGCTTGGATTTCCCTCGTGGTAGAGTCTGTGTCACCCTAACTCCTCCTATAAGCAGCAGCGAAAAACATCTCAGCAGTTTGGGCTTGTGACAATAATAGCTCCTAATTCATGAAGTTTGTGAAGTCCATGTCACAAGCCTTCAGATTATCCTGGGTAGATGCTAAAAATGGGTGTTGTTGGTTCTAGTGCTCCTGGAAATACAGGTTGTTGCACAGATTTTACCCAAAGTCTATTGAATAACCCACATGCGTATGACTTTCTGTGTGAATGAGTCAAAGGGGGACATCAGAGTGACANACAATAATAGCTCCTAATTCATGAAGTTTGTGAAGTCCATGTCACAAGCCTTCAGATTATCCTGGGTAGATGCTAAAAATGGGTGTTGTTGGTTCTAGTGCTCCTGGAAATACAGGTTGTTGCACAGATTTTACCCAAAGTCTATTGAATAACCCACATGCGTATGACTTTCTGTGTGAATGAGTCAAAGGGGGACATCAGAGTGACAGAAAAAAGAAAGAAAGAAGTCAACCCACAGAAATTACAGTTTTNAAGTTGAAAATGTGTTCCTAAAACCAGAGATACGTATCCAGAGGAGGCCTTGAAAGATTTGTTTCTCCTGTTGATTGAAAGGGGAACATAGAAGAGTTGCTGGCCACTGACTGAGATAAAATTGCTCAGAATCACATAAAATTGGGTTTGAAAGGTCCTCAAGAAATCAGCTGGGTTTTGGGCAAGAAACCTAAGCAACTGCAGTCCATGTCTGAGCTCTCAGCGAGCCCCAGGGTAGGACACAGTTGACAAATCATCTGGGCCCAGGAGTGATTTCGAGTCTGTGTCTGCGTGTAGGCCCAAGCCCCAATGGATGGTGGTTTCTCACCTCTTCGTCTTGGACCCAGGGGGGAAATAGGCTTGCTAGCTGCTCACAGCTTAAAGCAGAGGCTTTGATGCTTCCAAAACTATCACATTTTTGGTTTTCCTTGCCTCACAGATTGTTCAGTTTGCTAACTCAATCTAAAGTCTTACCGTGTCCACCTTTTACGGCCTTCATTGACTCTGCAGTTTAGAGGACATCACCCACTCCAACTCAGACGCTGCTCCAGACAGGGCAAGACACTAAGTCCCAGAACACCAGAAAGCAGAGAGAAAGGAAAGAGCTGGGAGCACTTTGCTCTCTTTCAGACCTGTCAGATTAAGCAGGTCTTGGTGATGGTACTTGTGCTTCATGCTTGCTTAAGCTGAACGGCCTTGCAGGAAGCTGAGCTTTCTCCATGGCTGATGGAGGGAATTCAGTGGGACTGGGCTAGGTTAACCTTTCTGAATACTTCCCCCCACCCTAATTATCAGTAGTGTTTACAAGTCGTACAAGGGAGTTGTTCAGCCCAGCCCTAGCAACAAGACTGGTCATCCTTGAGCTGTCTGGCAGATGGAGGCATCCCTTTGCTACTCGGTGTGGATCAAGCCAGATCCAGGCTCATAGATAGAGTCTCTTTTACCAAAGGGAAAGCTTATTTCTGCTTCTGTTCGTGTCATGCTTGGATTTCCCTCGTGGTAGAGTCTGTGTCACCCTAACTCCTCCTATAAGCAGCAGCGAAAAACATCTCAGCAGTTTGGGCTTGTGACAATAATAGCTCCTAATTCATGAAGTTTGTGAAGTCCATGTCACAAGCCTTCAGATTATCCTGGGTAGATGCTAAAAATGGGTGTTGTTGGTTCTAGTGCTCCTGGAAATACAGGTTGTTGCACAGATTTTACCCAAAGTCTATTGAATAACCCACATGCGTATGACTTTCTGTGTGAATGAGTCAAAGGGGGACATCAGAGTGACAGAAAAAAGAAAGAAAGAAGTCAACCCACAGAAATTACAGTTTTAGCTTTTTAATGTTGTTGTGGCACGTGAAAGCATGGGTATTGTCATGGTAGAGACATAGGTGCATATACACTTATAGCCTAAGAAAAAGATAAAGAGATGTGTCCATTGACCTGTAGTGCTCATAATTTTAAGTGGTACATTAACTGGTATCTTTCTTGTTCTTAGCACTTTGAAAGTCTGCTTTGGACATTTTTCTCTAGGTTATTGATAAGTATTAACTTCAGGTGTCTGTGCCAAAATGCTATGTTTAAAAGCTTGAAAATTTAAAATTACAAAAATAAATTTTCTTCAAAATGAGCTTTGTGAAGTCTAATGAGTTTAAAAAAAAAACCCACAAAAAAACAAAAGAAGGAAAACATGGTTAAAGTTTCTGGCTCACAACTGCTTTTGGTAGAAATCAGCACCAATAGCAATGGAAATGCTTTTCTTCCCCACATTCAAGAGTCTGCTCTTATTCCACCCTACTGTTTTAAGCAAAATTTGGATGGCAACATTTAAGAAGAGTATTTGGTTTGTTCATTTTATTTATTTTCCTTCCAGAGCAAACGATGTAGGTCTGACTCCACAAAATCTTTCTGTCTGACATTACGAGTGAAAATTTGCAATAAAAGGGAAATTTTTTTGGGGGAAGTTTTCAGCAAGGATAAAAGAGAATTTCAGAGGAAAGTTGGTAACTAGAGATTGCTACTGACACTTGCTATAGTGCTGGAGTCATTGCTCACCCGCTACAGAGCTGCAGCCACCTCCGGGTGGAATGCATTAGCAGCTTAAGTCCCAGTGCTGTCGTTTAAGACAACAGGAGTTCCAGCATGTCCTCGGTGGAGTCGAGATTAGTCACTTATACTATACAGCAGCCGAGTACAGGAGGAACAGTAATTTATTTTAAAATATTTCTAAGTCTATTAGACTTACAAAGTTCCTGGTGTACTTTTAAGACCAAAAGGCTTCTACTCCAAAAGCCTGTGTTGGACAGTCCCACCACCAAGCTCTCTTCCCAGGGTCAGCACAATTTCCAGAGTGAAAGTGGCAGTGCCATGAAACAACAAAAGTAATCACAAGCTCTTGAAACTATTGTGAAAAAAAAGGGATGCAACATCCCGAAGCTTCTCCTGTGATCTCAGTCCTAACTTGATACCTTTACATCTCCTACAACCCAGCTTGCCAAAAGGCTGCTCGTGCCTCCTGGATGCTCAGTGCGTGCATCCAATCAATCCACTTGATTTGTAGGTTGGGACTAAGTCTCGCAGTCAAACCCAATGATCTCATTACTGCTAGCATGAATGCAAAATCCTTGAGTGAAAACAAGGGGATTGATCTGAAAGGACACAGGTAATTTAGAGTAAAACTTGGGCTTTTGTGTATTAATTAAAAAGTTCGCTGTAACCTATGGGACACATCAGCTCTTGCAAAGGTTGTCATCTCTGTGCAGACAGCCATTTGTTTTGCTTTCTTCCTAGAAAAACTTGGTTTTCGTGATGGGCTATACCTTTTGCTTCTATATCCTCTGGGATGGTGGTCTGGTCAGATGATTAACATTATCTACTCTCTTAAATACGACATTATTAAAATCGGGCAGGGGTTTTTATGCAGCTGACTAATTAGCCCCACATCTCATCTCAGCTGTCAAAAATCTCTATTCATTGACAGTTTACTTTAAGTGGCTCAATTAGCATAACAAATGACTCACCAAAAGTTCTGTAGGCATCCCGTTGATTAATGTCATCTATCTTGCAAACCAGCAGTAGATGCCCGAGTTGCTCCTAACAGTTATTATACGTGTTTATATACATTATGTGTCACTCTCAGAGAAACGTTGCAACTTAAGAGTTATTTGCAGACATTTAACAACAATAAAGAGCTTTCATCAGCTGCAAAAATATGGATGATTTCCCAAGTAGGAAACAAGTAAAGGACGAGGTTAATTTTCCTTGCACATCACCCTGAACACATCCAAGTGATCTAACAAACAGAAATTTTTAAGACCACGTGATCAGACTGAGGACGAAGCCCTAGTGTCTGTTTTGGCTTTGCCTACTGCCTGCATGTGCCTTTGGGTACGTTTGCCTGCTATTGAGTACCCTTGCTCATGCTTCACGTGCTCTGTGGGCAATGCACAGAAAAAAAAAAAAAAAGTCTGGGTTCTTAAATTTCAGCTTCAAAGACTTGCCTTGGGACTTATGCTCCTAAAACTCTTATGTGATTTTGGAAGCCCAATGTCCTAAGCCCCTGTGTCCAGAGCTGATAGTAGATTAAGGGGACAGCACAGGAGCAGGGCAGCTGATTTCCTATTAAAACAGGACCATTTATTAGCCAAGGGCTGGAGAGAAGATGGTTTTTTTCTCCCTCAGCTCTACCTCTCATGTTTGGTGTGGCCTCACTTAACCTCCTCTCCATTTGATTTTATCCATGCTGTTCATGATGTCTATGTGGTTCTTGCCACAAGGCCAGTCCCTCCGTGAATGTTTATTCAGTGTTTCACCCTACCTAAGGTCAGGGCCTCAGAAATCCCCGTTAGATAAAAATACAACATTTCACCGCAGAGCAAATTGCAGGTTTTCACCAATATGGGGGTAAATGGGCTTATTATCAGCTCCTGTCAGTATCACTAATCAGATGACAGCATTTTGAAATTTCTGCAGGTTGAGGTTTTTCTTCCAACGAAACCAAAGGTGGCCACATCTTACACTGAAAGGCATTAGTATGGGTGCCTCCATAATGGTTATGAAAAAGTATGTGTGGATTTCAGTTGTTTCAAAGTAATTCTCCTAGAGGAAGAAGCTTTTATCACTGAACTCTTTAATAAGGGCTCTTTCCCCCAGCCCCAGGAGGGACTGTGCAAGCTTTAAAGAAAGTACAGAAAGTGCTCTCACTACTGAAGCCACTAGGAGTATATTTTATAAAGCAATATTAAAGAAATACTGAGAGCAGAATAATTTAATCAGATTCATGAAATCAAATACCCCCAAGGCAGCAATGAAGATGCAACGCAACAAGTGCTGGCATTTCATTCCATAGGAAGAGAAAAATTCATCAGCTCCCTGTTTTTTTTTTTCTTCTCCTTATAGAAGTAAAACTTGATGCTAAATGAAACTAAAGTCAAATAACCCTAGGACAGGAGGATTAGTGAAAAGGCACCTTGGGTCTCCACTCAGTCACACTCTGTCCTGTCCCTTCTTGTTTGGGAGCTGGGGACTATTCACTATTAGAGAGCTGGAGGGAAGATCGTCAAGCCTTTCTTTAAACAGCAGTTTTTTCCTGATCCCAGGATCAGTCACTGGCAAAATAGTTTATCACCTTTTCTCTTTCCCCTTGCCTTATGTTGCCATTACTATATTTTCTCTGGTAAAGGCCAGTACAGAAGACCTTGACCCCAGCCCAGGGTCTCCTCATGCTGCAGAGAGACGTAACAATAATATATGAAAATCTGATTAAAAAAGTAGCAGAGGGAGAACACTCTAAATCTTGAAACTTAAGGTGCCCATGTGTCCTAAGTGTCAAACATCTCTTGCAAGGAAAGAGCTTATGATTTTTCTTCTTTTATGTTGTGTTGTGGTTTTAAACCCAGCTAGTGACAAACAAATACCACACAGCCACCCACCCACCCTCCACCTCCCAGGGATGGGGGAGAGAATTAAAGGGATAAAGGGAAAAGAGGCTCGTGG
>VZTO01018431.1:62880-114982 GCA_013400615.1 Syrrhaptes paradoxus | reverse complement strand
ATCCCCTCATCCAGGTCATCGATAAAGATGTTAAACAGGACAGGCCCCAAAACCCATCCCTGGGGAACACCGCTGGTGACCAGCCACCACCTGGACTCAACTCCATTCACTACGACCTTTGAGGCACTACACTTTTCGTTAGTTTACTCTGTTATTGTGGTATGTCCTTTAGCTGTCCAGTCATTAATCTGGCCATCTGTAAAATCTTACAAACCAGAATTTGACTCCTAAGGAAAATATTAGTTTGGTTTTTCATCCCAGAGTTCTTACAGAAGACCCAAAAATTGCAATAAAAGTGTTTTCATGTGGTCCCATGAGCTGGTGGGCAACTGCCAGGTGTTTCCTTTCTTCTTGCAGGGCAGTGATCCCCAGAGAGACTTCATGTCTGGTGATGAACTGCTCCTCTTAAAGTAGAGGAGACGAGAGATACAACCTAAAGACAGAGTTGAGCCTACAGAAGTAAATGAGAGCATGAGTCATTCCATCTCCCACCAGGTGTTGCTCTGATATTCTTTAATAAAAATCATAGCTTTCAGATTAAATACTGTGTTTTTAAAATATACTTGCACACGAAATGTTGTACTTTTCCAAATGAAAGGGGAACATATTTTGAGCAGATGCAATTTTAGTATTTGCTTGGAAAGGCAGGAGGACCTCACGAGGAGGTGGGCAGGATTTAACAGTTCAAATCTAAAGTGGCACAGAGGTCCTGGGAGACAGCTTAAAAATCTATACCCAGAAAGTGTCTGAAGAATATGTCTCTGCTTATCTATGCTTGCATGTGTATGTGGGTTTTTGTTTTATTTTATAACAAGATGTATTGACTAACTGGGAGCATTTTATTAAAGAGAGAAGTCTGGGTAAAGCCAGCAAACAATTCACTGCCAAAATTTACCCAGAAGTACCTGTGTAATTGAATTTGGCTGGCTCTAGCAAGATATTTGATTTTCTATAATTGGATTGGCTAATGGGGGGAAGAAGGTGGGGAGAAAGAGGAACTGGAAAGTTATCTATCTCCCTTGACAAAACGATCCAGTGACTTGGGAAATTTCTCTGCCCTCAGGGAGAGAAGGGCCAGATAAAAACAAGAAAACAAAGCAAGTGATGGACTGAAGCAAGAGGTAGGGACAGAAAGAAGGGGTCAGTCCACGGCTCTACTACAGACTCCTGGGATGCCTGTGGGCGAGACACTTTATCTTCCTGTGCCGAAATTCTCCACTCTGTGCCTGGCTCACTTCGTATTGTGAGTGCCTTGGGGTGCAAGGGTGTTGCTGTGTGCTGCAGTGAGATTAGATAAGAGCTGGACCTTGCTACACCGCGTATCAAAAAACCATTCTCCCAGAGAGTAGGTCCATCCAGCTAAGGTTCCTCTCATCAGCCCTCCCCAATACTTGTTTTTTTTAGGGCAAATGTAGGTTACAAAGATTCTGTTTACCCTGAATACTCTTCTAAACCCCAATAATTTTCAGTTCAGGGCATTCCTGAGATGCAGCATCTGTAAAGTCAGCAACCTTCACTGCACTCCCATATCCATCCTGCATGGTGGGTCCATGAAAAACAAGGGAAGGAAGTCAACCCCACCTTATGCTATAGCCATGTGATTGCCAAAAAAAATCATTTTTAGTAATATGGAGCCTACATTTGTCAAAATCCACACCTGGGATGGGAGCAAGAATTTAACATGGGTGACAAAAACAGAGACCAACAGCTTACCTAATCCCGCCCTACCTGTGCATACAAGTAATGCTTTCATACTAGTGGCATGAATATGTTATGTTTGGTGTATTGTGACAGTTTTTGATAACAGTATCAAGAAATACTCTAATGCTATCTTTATTCTTCATTAAAAATGCAACATTTTCATTTTAAAGGATCTTAAAATGTCTAATCAATCTTCCCTAAAACATGAGGCAGATTTAAAGCCAAGATGGAATAAAATCTTTGGTTCTTAGACAAAACTGTAGTCTGAAATGAGTGCTAGAGTCCTTTTTTTTAGTAAGTAGAGTTTGGTTTTCTAAAGAAATTAAGCTGATGTGATCAAATTGTGTGTCTGTTAGTCTGTGACTCTTTCCTGATTACATTATTGCGTGGTTCAGCTGAACGTACATCAGGATAGAAAAAAAAAAAGCCTCAAACAGCAAAACACGAGTTAGGACTGTCACTGAGGGGAAGGGTTATGTTAGCAGATTTGTCTTATTAGACACCAGAGAATCCACAATAGTGAGCGTCACCATGAGTATCTGGGCTACAAGCAAAGATCCAGCCACTGCGTGCACCTTTTTTAGACATCATCAGACACGAAGTCAGAGGAATTCCAGGTTCACACGTGCATGGCTTATAGAATAAATTCTGTTTTATTTTGCAGGTAGATGAGCTATTGCACCAAGGATCGTAAAACTTTTTGGAATTAAAATAGAGGAGGAAGAAAGAAAAAGAACACATACCTAAATCTTTTCTTTAAGATTTAATGACAGTCTACTCCTAAGAACAACCTGTTGGGAGGGCTGGTTTTATAGCGTCACAAAACTGCAGCCTGGGTTACCCTCGGTACACTGTTCTTCGCCTGCCTGCTCTTTGTAGGAAAATGTACTTTCCACTATCAATATACATGAAGTCAACTTCCTTAATCAGTTTAAAAGCCTCTGGAAAATGTATTTTGTGGCTGTCTCACTATCTGAATCCTTTATTATGGGCTTGTATTGGGATGGTCATTTGAATTTTTGTTGTGAGTCCATATTTTATTATGCATTTTATTTGCTTTTTATTGAAAGCTTTCTGAAGCACTAAGAAAGATGCTGGGCAAGTGATTGAATAAAAGCAAACTCATTTCAAAACACCTCCCTGATCTTTCTGCCTCTTCCCACTGCAGATATGCACACACCCAGACTTCTGCACTCTGCTTCATAGCACACGCCACTACTTTTTTATTTTCATCTTCTATGAAAACCTAAACAATTTCTGCTGTTTCTAACAACAACCAAAATGCTAATAGATGTGATAGAAACTGTGGTGAGTTTATCTATTTTGAAGCAAACCTCCAGAAACAGAGGAGCCTCCTTATTTTCCTAAAAGTTTAGGATTTTTTTTTCCCATCAGGTTTTTCTTTGTACAATAAATTTTTGTAAAAAAGATAAATTAAGTATCACTTATAGAATTTTTGGAAATTTTTCAGTTTTAAAGAGGTTCATTGTGAGCTCATTCTTCCTCTCTTCTTTTGTAAAAAGGAATCCTTAGTATCATTACCATTTTTTTGTGTGTGTGGCAAAAATGCATTTTTCTTGAAAAGCGAATGAAAAAAGAGTATGTACTGTTTTCTGATTCACTTTGCATTTTCCTGCGCTCTTTCCCATATACTAGCAATCCTTCAAAATGGGCTATTCCACAGACAGATGAAGTCACACCATCCAAGTCCATAAAAATATTTCGCACTCAGACTTCTGGACTACTCTCAATTTCCTTTGGAAACTGATGAAAGATAAAATCTTAAAGGAAGCCAGTGATCTGTTCAAGAGCTTTTTACTATTGGCTGACCATGCTGCAGGGAGGAAAATGCTGCCCCAGTTTCCAAAATGCCATCACTTTTGAAGAGGACATCTGCTGATAGAGTTCTATGCAAATATAGAAAGAAAAAAATGAAAGACATCGATGAAAACCAAAGACAATTTTCTTAAGTGAGAAGTACATTAGGTTGTAACCACCATGGGAAATAAAGAAAGCCCTTTTATTTGGGATCCTGAATACTCAATCAGACAGATCAAGAGGAAATACACAGCAGAAAACAACTGGCAAAATTGCATCCTACATCGTCTAATCTGTCCTCCCGGCTCTTTATTCGGGAATGTTGAGATTGCTGATGTCTCCTGAATGTGGGTGTCCACAGCTATGGTACTGGGCTTTCACTCTCTCCACACAACTCCCCCTTTATTCCTGTTTAGAGACAAAGGAATCCCTTATTTTTATATTTTTCTTAAAAGGTTAAGTCAACATCCATTACCATGAGAAGATGCATAACATATAAAGAGCTTATAAAAAACCAACTTTACAGGAACGCCTTTTCCAGGTCTCTGTTACCCACGTTTAGTGGGTCGTTAGCACCGATGCCACGCATGTTTGCCAATAGATTTACAGCCGTGATTTTATAAATTACACAACCCCATGACGAAGGGCAGAACAGGTGATTAACTGCATTAACCACACACCTTTGACCAGGTCACTTGCACTCTGTACACTAATTCATCACCTCTGCGTGAGAAAACCAAACCCACAATTTCAAGAAAACGGTAAAACTGCTGATGGGTCAGCCCCCAAAGTGCTCAGATAACTAGTATTTTCTCCAGCACTCACAAGTAAGTGACACATGCTGAAGTCAGGCAGATGAACTCCGATTGCACTTTAGCATCACATCGTGCAGCTGGACACAGACCGACGCATGGACAGTTCATGCTTTTTCTTTTTTTTTTTTTTTTTTCCCCAACATGGATAATAATCTGAGACAGCCTGAAAGACTGAACATCTGTAAAGTTGTGCTTACTTTGTACAAAAAGATACGTTTCAGCCCGACTGAGCTAGAAATCTTGAAAGAACGTATTTCCTCTAAGTCTTTTGCATAACACTCAGGTGAGGCGGAGCGTTTCATCACGCTGATACTTAAAGGTGTGAAAAAGCTGCAGATTAAATAGTCTTTGGAGCAAGCATCCTTGACCTGGCGGGGGTGGGGGGCTAAACACTAAAATATTATTACACTGTCACGACACAGTCTGACTTCTATTTCCAAGAGGAGGGCACACAAACAGAGCGTCTCCGTCCCCTCTTGGTAAAGCTGAAGCCAGAGGAGGACCTAGACTCATCTATGTGGTTTTTCATATGCAGACAGGAACCGTTAACACCAGAGATATCACAGTGAGCTATGGAGTCCTGCTGAGGAGCAGGAGATAATGGTTTGGTGCCTCCAGGACATTTCTCCTCCAGAAGGCCAGAGAGAGTTTAAGTTTTGAGCTGGTCGCTTTTGATTTTCTCTATAATCAACAAAAGGAATGGGTTGCTTTTGGGACACCATTCATTTGACTGATTTTAGATTTCAACATCAGGATGAGAGGAACCGCATCACAAAAGAGTGTACTTCTCTCCGCTGACCACAACAGAAGCCCATTAGCTCAAATGTGTATAACAAAAAATCTCTGCAGCTACAGATGATGTGCAGCATGTCTGTATAGACAGACAGTAATGGGAGCTCTAGTAAGAAAAGGTGGGACAAGGGAATAATTAAATAAAATCTCATCTTTTCTTATTCAAAATTTAAATATAGAATACGGTGAAGTGTCTGAACAGCAATTAACTGCCAGAGTTAATGAGATGGGGGGAAAAAACACTCCAAACAGAACGAGCGCCAGGTTTGGTGTGTCAGGATTCCTGTGTGTACCTCACAAATTCACAATGTCAAATTGACATAATTTGAAGGAGATGGTGGGCATTATCCCAGAAAAAAAAAAAAAAAAGAAAAAGCAGCCCATTTGTAATTTGCATATGCATATTTATTTATTTGATACAGCAGCAAATTCTGCTGTTCTCTGAGCAGCACCTTTGCATCTCACACATTTCTACCCATTTGCACAATTAGTGCTGGCTGGTGAAGCATTCTCTTTTATCCTCTCTCCTGCCAAGTGCACAGGCCCTCAGACATCATCTTGAAGCACAAAGCACTGAAAGGCCAACCTGCAAACTGTGGATCATAATCCAGCGTGTTACTGCTCTCTGTAGGTCGTGTAGAGTGGGGGGAACTCTAATGTGCACTCAACAAGAGGGTGGCCATATAGCCTATAGCCTGCATGAGCTACAGCGAGATGTGTGAGGTCCAGAAACCACTACTTGGGATGAGCTGAACGAGTTGTGTGGATAGTGGCTATGGCTGCAAAAGTTTCATCTCCTAAACCATCAACACACCAGCTCCTCAATCAGAACTTCTGCTTCCAGCTTTGACCTGTTTGGTTAATTTGCATGAAAGACCTGAATTTCTCCATAGCTCCCTTTATTCATTGTTATGGTCGTTGTGTACCGTCCTAAAGGCTGTAAAGCTTAATGGTCATAAATTGTTCCTTATTGCTCATTCCCACAAGAATCAAACACAAAACATACATGTTTGTTCATCTAAGACAAGTTTTCCCGTGTGTTCCTCTTTCTCCCACTGCAGATTATACCCAGAAACACTAATAAAAGAAGAACAGGCTAACGGGGATATATCCCCTGTAGCAGCCAAGAGGTACCCCTTGCCTACCTTCCCTAGGCCCTGTGGACCTCTCTGGAATAAGGAAGAGATTTTCAATTAGACATCAAATTAATAAGGCACTTCTGATGCTCCATTCCTGCAGGAAGACATTAGTAATTTGTTTGTTCCAAAGGCGCCACTCATATTCACACAAAATGGCATTTAAATGTTAATCGAGTCAGGGGATGGGGAGTGCTTGCCAATCACTATGCAACTTAAGGTCAAGGTTTTTGTCTTAAAGGAGGACTCAATGTTAATTTTAAATTTAAAATTCTTGACAGATAGCAGGTTTTCAAATGCCTGCTACAATCTGGCTTGTTTGATTCATTTTAATGAGTAAGTAACTCCTGGCAAAATGAAGGTTTCCCCATGTCTTCAAGGAAATGGAAGGGCAAAGAGGCACAGTGGACTAATCCTGCATCCGCTACAGGGAACAGGAAGCAAAACCAATTTAGACTCCCATTCATCTCCTTGCTCCCCACATAGAGACCAAAAAGAGTAATTTACATTCCTATGAACACTAGGCAATTATTGGAAGTTTCGGTTTAAAAGTCAAAAAAAAAATATTCTCAATATGAAATTTAGTTTTAACTCTCTGTGCTGGAGGAACACTTTGTGTGCGTATGTGTGCACTCTAGTTTTTGTTATTTTTTTACATTGTTTGGGAGGTTTGGAAGTTTTTTGGTTTTGTTTTGTTTCAGTTTTTAACCTTCAGAGTCTAGCTTTTAAATAGTATAAGGAACCTGTGATCTCTTCCTGCCATTTTTTTCCAAATGTGTCAGCCCCCAAAAAGAGCCAGAGGGCTTTGCCATATTTACCCCTAGCTGTTGCAAGGTGGAGTTGGGGCTGACATCCCTCTCATGCATTTCTTGCCACCGCTGCGCAGGTACATGGCAGACTGTCTTACCTCCCAGGTAGCCTTGCAGTGGGTGATGGATTCAGGTTGACACTAACCCAACTTGTGACCTCACCCAGGTAAGAAGATATCAGGACTACTTCTGCCGATTTCCTTCTTGAAAGAAGTGATATTGGAAAGGAATCTCAAGAAAAAGAAATAGATCCACCTTATGAATTCGTGTGGTCAAATCTTCAGTTAGTGCAGTACTGTTCCCCCCAAATATGCTGCTTAATTTGCTGTTATTTCAAAGCAATCAAAAAGCTTTGAGTCTTAACTTTGATAGCTCCTGACCTGTATGGTGGTGCTTAAGGAGAGCGTTCTATGGATAAACAGTCCCCAATTATTGGATTGTAGTCATCTATTTATTACTATTTGTCTTATTTTTTCTTACTCTGTAATTCACTCTGAACTTCTTGTGCAATTTTTCCTTCTCACGCCATCCCTTGTCTTTATGGAGTTACACAAATTCCTACAGTTAATCAGGAAAGAGACTGATGAAATGAGTTATCTTTGTGTTTGTTCATTGAATGAGTAGTGCCAAACACAGAGAAATAAATTCCTTACTGGTCGTGAGTACTTTCATTTATAAGTGATAGGTCACTTACTTTTCTTGCACAGTAAATACCAATATGGTGGTAGGAAATATGGTGCTAGTAAGTGTCACCACTGCTCTCTTTGCTTTGTTTCTCATATTAGGAAACTAAAAGAATATCCCAGGATGCCAAGCTGACAAATAATAATATAAAACTCATTGCTTAAGGCAGTAGTAGAACAACTGCTTTGAATAAAATGAGATCAGTCTATGATTTTCCATGCTAAGGAAAAGGAAATCTATAGGATCCATCAGATCTAGTTAGTTACAGAAGCAGTTAAGTCATGTCGAGCTATTAATGTAATCTGCAACCTAACCACTGTGAGTAACCTACAAGAATTTCCAATTGGCACCTTCCCCAGATAAGTATTCACATCATTATCATGTCTTTCATGTCCACGTCAAGACTGCAACTAGACTCAGAACTAGACTGGAAATCAGGAGAACAAAGTTCCTGTCCAGTTTGTCAATAATCATCTGCAATCTTGGGAAAGTAATTTCATTTCTCCTAGATTCTACTTTTATTCCCTGTCTTAACCCTTGTTAGTTTTACTTGCAATTGGACAGTCTTTGCAGTGAGTACTCTACTTGAACGAGTGCACGGACAGCGCTTGGCACAGGGGCATCTTCGTCTTGGTGGTGACCACTAGGTTGTAGAAGTACAGATCAACAGTAACAGCCAAAGCAGCTGTCCTCTCTCCTTCATTCCACCTTCTCCACCAGAAAAAACAAAACAAAACAAAACAAAAAACAACTGAAAAAGCAAAACCCAAACCAGACTAAATAAATGCATAAGTAAAACCAGAAAATTCATTCCTTGTTTGGACTGTCATATCAAGAAAAAGATGAAGAAAACCACTGTGGGAGATCTTCAGATAATAAGGTTGGAGATTATAAAATTCAAAGAGAGACAAACCCCACCAAATCACCCTGAAAGAAGAAATTCTGCATCCTGACTGGTTCCTGTCTTCTTTCAGAAGCCCACTTAGACAGAGATTGCTTTGTGTGGCCAAAACCTGCCCTGTTCTTTTTTAGCATCCTAATCTGGGTAGTGTTCTGTAGCCTGAAATATAATCACTTCTTGAGAAAAGCAAAACCTAGGGCATTTCAGTAAGCGTGGAAAAAAAATTACTTATGTTTTGTCTAGAGAAGCAAGAGAAGGAATTAAAGTTAAGATGAACCGAACACACGAGTGCACTGTGCCCGCTGGGGTCTGGCTCTATATTCATTATACAAGGTCAGGGTCTCACTTCCATTCCTCCTAGTGTAATTTAGGTAAAGCCACCACACAATGCCTGACCTTTCCATGGGACAAGCTCCTTGCCTCCCTCCTGACATGTTGCAGTAAATTTGTGTGTAATTAAACATAGTGTTCCAACACGTCAGGTCTCTGTGGCTGCCTAGCCTCCCCTCTCCGGCTGACCTTTCAGATTGAATCCAGCACAGACCACCAAGGTTGGGAAATGGCTAGTACCGGAGTGCAGCACAATACAGCAAGGCATGTCTGCTTAGATTAGGACATGGTCCCTGCTTCTGCCTCCGCTTGGGTTGATGGAGCCTGCATTGCACTGCGTGCTCCATGTTGAATCAGGAGCAGGAATCACGGCAAAAGTGTAGAAAGTTGTCCCCCTTGGGCACAAGATACCTTCAGGCTCCAGCCACGATGAGAATCCAATGGGTAAAACACTGAGTAAGTGTGTGGGAAGACCAGGTCCTTCCTCTAAGGAATTTGTGATCTCAACATGATCTTTGGAAGGATGAAGGCTCTTTGCAGGAGTAGGGGTCTCACAAGGTTGCTCGTGCTGTTGCTGGCATGGGCGGATGTAGTCATCTATCAGACAGCATCATTACTTTGGGTCATGAAGGTGAGAGGAAATGGGGAAAGGTCAGACAAAGGGTCTAGGAATTAACTATGAAACCTCATTTAGTCCACAGGAATTTGCCTAAAAAGAGGGACTTTTGCTTGTAGGAAGATATGGGAAAATATAATGATACAGTGGCATTATGGAAATGTTCAAAAATACGTGTGCTTCAAAGAGAAAATACACTACAGCAATAGTGGGCATCTAAAGACATTCTGTGGAGGCTGCAGATGCTGTTCTGGAAGGACTATGAGATCAAGAAGCTGGTGCACAGAACTTGGTTACAAGACTGAGGCTCAACACACCTGTCCCCATTCGTCTGTACCTACATTGGAACAAGTTTTGACTTTTTATTATATAGCTAAAGGAGAGAAACTGAAAATTCCACGTGTGATCCACCTGGAGGGATAGTCTGGGCAGAGGTTTCAACAATTTAGATTGACGAAGATCAGTTAGAGAAACCCCACCCCAACTTCATTTACAATGAGCACCGCTGTAGCGATATAAGGGGATCGTGAAGGTCCTTTAGAGCCTTGAAAGTCAGACTGTCTGTTCCCAGTTATATCAACCACAGTATATTCAAATTAAATGACCTCTTTGTGCTTCATTTTTTTTTAATAAAAAAAAATAAAGGGGACAGTATAACAATAATACGAAAAACTGTGATTCTCTAAATTACAGTATTACAACCGGCTATGACTAGCACTGTCTAGAATAATCGAAAGTGTAACAAGACTGAAAATGAACAATTTTGAAACAACATTCCTTCAAACAAATGCAAATCTGGGTACATCCCTTGGAAACCTTTCTTTACCATGACAGGCATTTAGGACTAAGATTAACTCCCTGTTAGTCAGAAACATCATTATCATGCTGGTTCTTCTCTGCATCAGGAACGAAGACGTGACAAGGGAAGAGGCACTAAAATATAGTTTCAGACCACTCTCTACCATTAGAAATTCTGCTGTTTATCATCACCTTCTTTCACAGAGAGTCCTCGCAAGGCTGTGACAGTGTCTTAGGCATTTTTAATGACCTTTTGGGTTCAAGATTTTCAGATGCACTGTATCAAACCTGTTACTAAAATCTTATCACACAGCCTTCCCTCTGTTTTCCCTTTACACTCAGACGTTAATAATTCTCAAGCCCCTCTCGCTCACGGCTCACGATCCCATTGTCCTCTAGAAGTTCCGCGGCATTTTCTCTGTCTTTACCTTCCATTATTTTAATGGGGAGAGAAGTTAGATTTATAGGATGGTAATTGCCAGGACCAAAAGTAAGAAAGAGAAAAAAGACCCGTTTTTGTAGGTCATCCAGCCACTTCCCTTGCCAGTGCCTGAACGTTCTTTCCCGCATACGTTCCTCTGTTTTCTCAATGTGCCTGTGAGTCTCCACCCTTTCCTTTGGGACACCATGGCTTGATACACCTCACTGCCAGTAAGTGTTTTATTCCTGATATTTATTGTGAGTTTTTCTTCACTTAATTGTATCCCATTACTCTTAGTTATATCCCCATGGACCATCTTAAATAATTCCTTCCGTCATTGGCATCTTTCCCCTTCAAGTTTGTGTATTTATTTCTTGTCCTGTTAATCATCCTTTAAGAAAAACACAACCTTCCAGCAACTTCGTCTTTGACGTACAGAGGACATGCCTCTACCTCCACCGGTTAAGGTCGTTCTTCCTGTTCAGAAAATCGCCGTTATTTAGGCAATTTCCTCTGTCAATAAACACAAAGGATAGCTAAGAGAAAGCAGATAAGCTTTACCATATAGTGGGAGGGTAAGTGTGTTAGAAGGAAAGCTGAAAGAAAAGGATTTACACTAAAGTGACCAAATCCATCTAGTAATCTTAAAACCATAACTGAGGGAGTTCTCTATTACTGTTTCCTTGTGGGATCTTGGAAAAGTGACCCACATGGATTTGGGCTTCTTAGCAACCTTTGCCTTATCCTGCATGGTGAATGACGTACTGCAACACTCTTCTAAAAGATAAAATGAAACCAAAGATCTGAAGAAACCATGCAGTATTTTAGGACTATCAAAGCAAAATACCTGGACAGAATCTGCAGTTTGCCTTTTCTGTGCTGACTCTCCACCCCTCTCCCCCCCTCCCCACCGCAACTTCGCAGTTCTTAAACTTCTTGTGTGTAGACTCAGAAAGAAGCAAAGATCTTACTGGGTGAAAAAAACTGTTTCCTGCCCACTTTGAGTTTTAAGACTACATTTTTGAAACTTCTAAGGATCTAAAATAGATTATTTCAATTCAGTTATAGGATGCAGATAGGCTTCAGTATCAATACCACCATCATACATCTCCTCGTATCACCAGGGTGCAATGAGGTTTGCTGAGTTAATGTCTGTAAAGGGCCAGGAGTGCTGTTTAAATGTTATTCTTATGAGCTCTTCAGTTTTTGGGGCTGGTTTCATTTCTGTTGAAACTGCCACTAATACTTCCTTGACCTTTTGATTCAGCTGCAGAACCTTTGGCAAGAGAACTCCCTTTTGAGGCTGCTGGTATTTCATCCATTTGGTTTACTTCTGAGCCTGAAGCATACTTATTTACAGTCTGAATTAAAGCACGGGAAGCATGGGATAAGGGCTGTTGAGTTAGCTCTTCAGCCCTGGCCAAAAGTCTGCAATACAAAAATTATCAAAAAGAGGAGGCAGAAAACAGAGACAAAATGTGTCTGTGTTGAGGCACTCTTGCCAACATCCTCTTTTTGCAGCTTTTGAAGTGGGAGGAAGAGATGTAAATCAAATCCAACTGAGTGTTAGAGTAGAACTGACATTTGAAGCTGCAATACCTTAAAGTCAATATCATTATCTCTGATATTTACTGTAGCATACAATGCTTGGATGAAATGGTAAAGTTCACCTGTTCTTCCCATACACACTACATTGTCATATGTGCTGTTACAAACACTCATACACACACAGAAATTAGAATTAGCTTCACCTAAATATCCAGTGTGAACTTCCATCTAAGGACATCTGCTGCTCAGACAGCTCAGAAGTGCCGTGTTGGTGGGTGAGACACTTTTTAAATAAGATTCGGCTTATATTTAGTTTGTGTCTCTCAAATGCTTTTTCAAAGTATGAGTGCTAGTACTGTTTGGGATGAGTAGCTGGTGGAGAAGACTAAAATCCCTAGAGAGATATAGTATCTGAAGGGGACATTTTTTGGGACCTCTCCAGCAGGTGCAGTTGGACAGACAGGACTTTTTGTTTGCGGTCAATGGAAAGACACAAGCAAGCCTGGGAAACAACACAGTCGAGTTATCTGAGATACGTATCTCAGGATGTCATGAATAATTCTCAGGAGAGGACTATTTCTCTCCACTGACCGTAAAGGGAGTCTGGCATAACTAGTCCAGACTTAGATGTCTCTGCTTTGGCCTTCGAGGTTAGGACAGATGGATCTCACTCCAGGTTGTATTTTTTCCTTTAGTAGGGAAAGATTATAGATGTTTAATACAGGGGGGGAAAGGAAAGTATGGGACCAAGGACTCCTGCAATTTCTTCCTAATGAAGCTCTGGAGAAGTCTCAGGATGGTGTGGGATCTCGTTTACTCAACTTAGGCACTGAAATAATTGAGTTATTTCTAAATATACCCATCATTTTCCTACTTTACCAATGGGGCCTGATGAATGCCAGCCACTGAAGACTTCCAGAAAAAAAGTTTCGCTGAAGTGCTCAGGTCACTATGGCATTAATGGAAGAATTGAGTCTAAGGTATTTGGTCCTGACGCAAGAACATCCTTTAAAACATATACTGGATGTTATTTTATATTTGTTGAATTACTTGTCATGGCCTGACATACGTTCCTTGAGCAAAGTAAAGTAAGAACAGGTGTCGAAATTCCAAGCAAACTGTTTATAGAGTCCTCCTTTCAGTGAATGAATACATCTACCCATTTATTTTTGTGTTTTTAAACATCATACTATATACTGTCATCTCTCCTAGGGCAAATCTCACCTTGACACCACTCGTGCCAAGCTGAACTGTCCTGCACTGAACTCAAACCCTCCTTCTGCAACCATGAAAAGCACAGACCGAGATCTCAATAAGTCTGGAGCGTCTCAGACACACACATCCCACCATTGCTACACCATTGTCTCAGAAAGGAACCCAATGTCATGGAACAGTCCACAACAGAGGCAACCAAACTTCTAGTGATGTGTATGACTACTGCTGCTGGAGGTGTGGAGACTCTTGGACCATAGCAGGGTCAGGGTTATAGCATCCAGCCTGATCACCTGACAGAGACGAGTGCAGTAGGCTAATTATCCTGATGATTACAGCAAATGAATGAGACAAGAATTTCTTTGAGTAGATAGGAATTGGGCTATTTCAAGGGATGTCTGTGTTTCAAGATGCCAGAATACTAATGACACCAAGTGACTTAGGTTGCTTCTCCTAAGAAGTGGAAAAAAAAAAAAAATCAGCCCAACACAAAAATACAGAAGTGCCCTCCCTCCCAGTTCTCAGTTTCATTATTAATAAGCCCAGAGTTGCCTCCCTGAGAAATGACCACCAAGATGACATCAACTGTCTTGACTACAAAGGGAATCCTGCTCATTTTCATCCCTTTGTAATTTTACGTGAATTAAACACTTTAATGTGATCAAGAGATGCATTCATTCTGTGTGGCATTATCTTGGGAGATGAAGGTATTTCGTTTTTTCATTTTCTTGATGGAAATATTCTTTCCATTACTTTGACGTTATTTGAAGGTTTGGCTTTCAGGAATGATCATTCCTGTTACTACAGCACCAGACAAAATGGAAATAGCAAAACACACAGGGAAAAAGAAAAGGCAACACTGGAATGAACAAAAAAAAATCCTTAGTTTTGAGAGGGCATTTGAAAAGCTGTCAATTTTATGCTGCTAGCTGACTTGTTCTCTGTACCTCTAGCCACAACAAGCAATAATAATGAAGCTTTCCGCTTCTTATTTCTTTCCATGAGTTTCTCAAAACTCTTGACTAAATCTGAACTTGGCTGCCTGGTATCTGGGAAAGCTAGGTAGGGTTTGCTGTGAATTCTTTCTTGGCTGCTCTCAGGGTTCATTATTCAAAGACACACACTTGGATGGCAGGAATTGACCTTTTATAGGACAGAGGGCCAGTACTGGAGTAGGTGTGTTTTTCACGACAGAAAGCTCAACGGACTTTAGTGGGGAATGGCGATTTCTGCCTTAGACACATCAACTCCAATGAAAAGAAAGTGGTGGCATGTCCTTGCCTTTTCTGGTCATACCAGTGCTTCTCCGGATGCCCTTTCCCTACAGCCCATGGATCTCAGCTTTCCATTTAAAGACCTTTGCTTGCTTTAAATATGTGCCAAGGTCTGGGCCCCAGTCTACTTCCCCCTTTTTTCCACTTGTCAATTTATCAAACTCTAACTGGTTCTCACTACTGGCAAGGGAGCCTGTCTGGCTTTGGCTCTTGTTCTCAACAGCAGAGTTTCTCTTACTTTCTGCCTCACGGATTCCCTTCAAATAACACTTGAATTTCTGTTTTTCCCTACAACAATGCGACTACACCTGCAGGTCCTGAGACTCAATTTATGCTTAATCCGTTAAGGATGCTCCACTTTTTCACTGCCCCCATCTTGAGGGAGCTGATGCTTCATGTACCTGAAGTTTGACAATTTTTAGCTATTCTGGGACAGCCACTGCTTGGAAGCTGTTCTGCAAAGTGTTTTGTGTTTTAAAGTGCAGATTAATGTTTCCCTTGTAAGAGCATCAGGTCTCTTAAATGAGATCATTCTACTCACGAGGACTGCAGTCTTGTTTTACTGCAGTAGGTCCATCGAGCCCAACTCCTGCCAATCCTATCAATCCTCTCCTTAGCCTGAAATAACTTTACAACCGGTGGAAGTCCAAGCTGGAGAAATCCCTTTGCTTTCTGACAAGAAGAGGAATGTGGTGTAGCCATACATCTCTTCTTCATGCAGCTGCTGATGGAGGTGGGGGAAGCAGAGCCTGAGCTCCCACCGGTGAGAGGCTTCTCCAGTGTTGTCCAGGCATGCTCCAGCCTAGTCCCAAGCAGCTGGACACACAAAGATAGACAGTGTTTATCCTATACTGCTCCTTCTTTATAACATGGGAATAGGGAAAAAAACAAGATCCAGAACCTTCAGTTTGCTTGCTGAGGCTAAAGCCCATGCATAATACCAAACCCTTCGGAATCACTTGTCCAAAAGCTTCAACTCTGTTAGGTTATCCTGCACACCTACTGTATTAAGTTAAAAGTTTTTGGATGACTCCTTCCATCCCTTTTTATTGGTCAGTATGTTTTAGTTTGCCAAAGAATGAGACAGAACAACAGAAATCCCATTGCTTTCTGCTGCCAGGAAAGAGCTGATAAGAAGAGACCGAACAGGCTAGCTGGTTGTTGTCTGGAGGAAGGACAGGGCAAGGAGACCGAAGAAACTCAACCCTGAACCAAGATCTAGTTCAGCAGGACATCTAGTTTAGTTAATAATATTCTAGGTTACCTTTGCATTTTGAGACTCGGTTGCCCTACCTAAAAAAAAATAAAAAATAAAACAACAAAGATAAACTGAGATTTTTTTGCTGCTTCAAGAAAAATAATGTTGACTTCCTGTAGAGCCTGCAGTTTGTAACTTGCTTACTGGACAACATAACTGCCTCAAACCAGATCCTAGTCTTGAGGTATATGTCATCAGTTCCATAGCTCACAATACCATGAGGTCTTGACCTCAATTAAACCCATATCCTATGGAATTTAGTGGGAATATCATGGGTGTGCCTTGTATGGAGTTCAATCAGGCTTACAGTTTAACAAACAAACCTAGGTGAAAAGGGGCTAATAAATAAGAGAACTACTGGAAGAACAAGCTGTCTTTCACAGCCAGAAAAGGGCCCTAAAATAATCCAGAATTTTAGTTATGGTAGCTTAAAAAAAAATGAGTTTTTTAGGTAAAAGACAAAAATACACCTTTGGCAGCATTTTATTTACTCATTTAATTGATATTCACCCTCTGAGCTGACACATTTTAGTGTCAGAGTGGGATGGTCTATTACTTAGCAAAGAGAATGATCTAAAGGAAAGATGGAAGAGATCTACGGGGACAGATTTTAACGTAATTTACTTATACTCTTATATATACAAAATATGAGTACAGTTACACACATAACTACACATGCAAGCCTGCACCGATGCATATGCAAATCAGACTATTGTGCAGGGTATTATGCCCAATCAGCGATTCAATTGGTGCAATTAACCAATTTCTACATAGAACTCTTGTAACTGGGCATGCAAATTAACGCAACTACATGTAAAGCTTACACCAGCATTTGTGTACCTAAACGTTCTGTGTATCTAGCCCATTAAATCAGGGTTTGTTTTAATTAGACTGTGTAATTCAAGCCAGAAGAGATCACAATGTACTTGGAAGGCCAGAAAACAGAAACAAAAACATATTTTCTGACATGTTGTCGTTCAAAGGCACCGTGAACCCCCACACTACTTCCCTTGGATTATGAAATCACAGTCGTAGCCAACCAAAACTTAACATGGGAAAAACATTTCTCCCGATGTGCAGTCTAATCTTTTCCCTGCTTAACTTAATTTTATTTCCTCTAGTCATCCTCCCACTCTAAACACCATCTCCCACAGAATCACAAAGCGGCTGCTGTGTTTACTTAACTCAATTATAATATTTCTAGGAAATGAGTTATGTCTGCATGAGGAAAACAGGAGATCAACAGATATGGAAGGAGGATCCTCTTCTATGGGTCTTGTTGGTGACAAGATCCCTATTTTGACGAGTCTTGACAGTGTCTTGTTCTAGCAAAAGTAAACCTCGAGTGGTACTCACTAGACCTTGTTTTATAGTGCCCTTTGCTTTTCCTCACTACATCTCAAAGCCAGGCTCAGGTGGGTCCTTTTCTATGGATGGAGAAAGTAAGACAGAGAAGAGGAAGCATCTTCCACAAACTCTCACTGCAAATCACTAACAGCAAGGATAAAGTCCAGTTCTCCTGACGCCAACACCAGCAATAACATCTGGTGAGTGGAAGGGTTTTCAAAAAAAAATTAAAAAAAAAAAAAATCAAAGCCCCAGTTCTTCAACTGGACCTGCTGTGGTAGGTCACTGCAAGCCTAGGCTGTGCTCAGACGTAGTGGACTGATCTCTGAATTCAGCGCAGCAGTACCTAAAATAGTACAGTCCAGCCCTCAGGGCTGCAAAATCGCAGAGGCATTTAGGTTGGAAGGGGGTCATCTGGTCCGGGCTCCACATGAAGCAGTGCCGGCTTAGATCAGGGTCCCTTCCTCAGTGTATGTATATTTATATAATACAAAGATGATTTTTATATAGTTTCATGATTTGATAAATGTGGTTTCTGTAAATATAGAATGTTTATTTTCATAATGCAACCATACCATAGCAAAAGGTGAAAAAATAAAGATTTTAAAGCTAAAAATCTTGTCCGGCTACAAAGATGAGTTTTTCCATGGCTTTTCCTTATATGTGTGATGGTGCTAAATCAGGATAAATTCATGGTACACCACTGACTTAAACCCCCTTCCTCACAAAACCTGCTTTTGTTAATGGCTTAAAAACATTCTGCTTTATCAGACTTATGTAATATTACGCTTTGCAGATCACATATCTTACAGCTGTACTAGAAGCACTTATCTATGTTCAAGGTCCCCTTTCCTATACATCAAACAACACCATAATGAAGAATTATACTGAGTTGCTAAAATATTAGAGAGAGAGAAGGAGAGAGAAACACATTTTTGCAATGTTTCGAACATAGTGTCACTGGGATTTTTTTAATGCACAAAAGGCAGAGTAATTTTGCTCTAGTTCCACATTAATTCCTGCACAATATGCATTGGGGATATTATTTTTTTAAAAGACATTTTAAAACCAGGCCTGAAAACAAGCAAAATCCATTACTGACTTACAGTAAATTCCTAAAGGATTCTCTGCACTTCTGTTCCTACTTCAAAATGGCCATACACACACACACAAACAGATTCAGCAAACACGGCAATATGTTTTAAGATTCAGTATCCTGAAGAAAATAAGACAAGAAACAGTAGACCCCATTCAGCAAATTTATTGTGCTTCCTCAATTTCCAAACCTCAAAAGCACAATGGGCACTTACAGTACATGATCATTTTTAATTCCTAGAAAGTGATTTAAGATGGGAACATTCTTAACGATGACTTCCAACAAACCATCCAAACATGGCCCTGTTCCTAGACTGGAACAATTTCGTAAGGCTTGTAACCTTACTGATGCTTCATATTTAATTTGAAGTAGAATTAAACTTTTAAGACTGTTCTTTGCCGTGAAGCCAGCGAAAGTTAGTAGCTGAACTGTAAATCTGTGACCATATATATGCATGTATATATACACACACATGTGGTTTCATACTGCAGTAATAGAATCATAGAATCACAGAATCATAGAATAGAATCATAGAATAGAATTATAGAATCATAGAATCATTAAGGTTGGAAAAGACCTCAAGGATCATCAAGTCCAACCCAACACGACCTAACTCACTAAACCATGTCCCCAAGCACCACATCCACACGTTTCTTGACCCCCTCCAGGGGTGACTCCACCACTTGCCTGGGCAGCCTGTTCCAATGCCTCATCACTCTTGCAGTGAAGAAATTTTTCCGAATATCCAGCCTAAACCTTCCCTGGTGTAATGGAAAAGACAAGTAATGAATATGGTTTCCCTTTAATAAAAAAGAGAAGGGAAAAATGTTATACTTCCTAATGTTACACAGATAAGGAAGGAAAGCTGGAGAGCTTACTAAGATGTCTGGACAGAGTGTGAAAACTACAGATATGGAAGCTGTTCCTTGGGATTAAAGGGTTCTGTACAAGATCTTAAGGAAAGCTGTGGCTGCAGAACTGGGAAACAAGTTGGAAGACCGATGAATGAAGCTCAGACTTTCAAAAGACAGAGAATGAGGAGATGACTTGGCATACCTGAAGGCCTGGATGCTGAAAAAAAACCCAAGGTAAAAATATCACCAAAGTTTTTATTATCTGGCAACGATAGGTTTGCCTGTGATGTTTGGAAGTGCTGTAATATTTGGAAATATATCTGCAGGTAAGAATGGAAAGGCACAAATATTTAATGTCAGCACTGTCTAGCTCTTACTCCTTGTGATTGGGCTTAGGTTGAGGATTAACCCGGTAACTGAACTTTGATGGCTCTTTGCCGGTAGTCGGTACTCAGGGCAGTGTGTAGCACATTTTACCAGCACTGCCATGCTCACAGAACAAAAGGCGTGCTAGATAACTGCAGTTCAGAAGTCTGCTTTTGAGATTACAGACAGGAAGATGACGAGTTAGTTTTCCAGGTTTTGTTCCGCAAAGAGATGGCAGTTTTGGGTGCCCAGTTTGGGTCTTCTAGAGTAAAGCGACTGGTCATCCTGACTTCTCTCTGAGCTCAGATTCCTGTTGCTTCTCAGAATTTCAGTCTCTTCAGTGGTTTATGTTCTGTTCCTTTCACCTCAAGCATCCCACAAAATCAGAGCCCACACTGACAGACATTGTTCAACGTCTTGATTCTGCCGTAAACACGGGGAAAAAGCTCCAGGGCTGGGATTTGGATTAGGAACCTGCCAACTTTTGTTGCTCTGTTGCCCACAGGTGCCTAGACATGGCAGATGTGGCAAGATGAGACCTGATACAAGGAGAGGCTCTCTCGAATCCTTTGTCACATCAGTTCACCCATGATGCATCCAAGGGACTGGGAGACACGACACATTCCCTACAGAAATGCATATACACATCATCTCTCTCTTTCGTGAACACTCCACGCTAAGCCAAAGTTTTGGAAACTGGAAGAAGCCGCAGTGAATTTGAGTAGAAACAGCAGAACGGAAAGGTATTTTGTTGTCATAGGAAAGATTTTTGGTCTCTCTCCTACTACTTCCCTGTAATGTTTTATTAATGTACAGGCAAAATCTAAAGAGCCACTGAGATTTCCCCATCGAAGGCAGGGGAGGAGGAAGACTTCATCTCAGTTCTATTTTTAAAGCAAGATTTTATATTTAGATTTTCAGACAAAGAAAGGGAAGATGGAGCTAGTAAAATGGTACCTTCAGAGTGTGTTTTGGGTTAATGAGATGCTGATAACGCAAGCCTTACAAAAATAAAAGATCCTTGGCTTCTCCTATAAATTGCTGTGTCATTTACATATAAATGACTCCCCTCTATTTAGCCCCCTCCTCTTTTTTTTTTTTTTTCCTTTGGACTTTGTATCATCTCCATCTATTCTGCCAGACAATAAAACAGCTGAACTCATCACCAGAATTTATAGGCTAAGGCTTTGCTCTGGTCACCAGCCTAGGGCAATGCAACACAAAGAGGTTCAGTCAGGTCTGAAGAGAAGGAAGTAGCATGTGTACACGAGCGTGTGACAGGGAAAAATAAAGAGAATTATTGCCAATGGTAATTTATCTGTAATCATTACAAGATATATAGCTGTGTATGTGAATGGCCATATATATATATGAATTTTGGTTTGTTGAGTAGGAGATTCTTTGATGTCCTATATCCAGCTTCTTGTAAAATAATGAATGTGGCTGTATGTCAACATCTGATTTGAGTACATAAATTAAATGTATACAGCACCATGCCTGCTCCCCTGGGCAGTGTGTTCCCATGCTGCCCTGTCCTCAAACGTGCAGGGGGTAGGAGATTTTATTCCAGTGTCTGAAGAATGTGTGGGTGTGTATTACAGTTACACACATGTTATCATGTTCTGACTTGCTGAAAAGTCTCTGAGTACTGCCTGTGAGTAGGCTACACGCTTGTCAGGAGGTTTGTACGATCATTAGTGCACGTACCTGTGTATTCAGGCAGGTATTGATACACACTGACTCGTATACGATTATGTCACGTTGTGCGAGTGCGTTTTGCCTTGTTTGAAAGTCTCGGTGAGCGTGTATATATCTGCCTTTAAAAATTGCATTGCCGCAGCATATAAATATTTATATATGTAACTGTCATAAATCTGTCAGCTTGGCAAACGTATGAGTCGCCAAGGTAACTTTGGGAGATTTTTATTGAAGAACTCATAAGCTGGAGTTGAGGAATAGCTGAAAGAAATGAGAATTAATGGCTACTCAACATCACTATCATAAAGTTAGTTATCCCAAGTTTCAGAAAATGAAACAGACAGCACATTGGTGACCATGGGCACAGTTTAAGTACACCAGATTCGCTAAAAGCTTAATATTTCACCTAAAACTAAATCAGGGTACTAGGTCAGGGTGCTAGGGAACACCGGGCAGTCTCACGTTGGAAACCAGAGGCTGTTGTCCTCCTCTACTACACTGTGATTGCTTTTAGTTTAGGTTTTTTAGTTGGCATTTGAATGTGTGTCAGGTTACAAGAAAAAAAAATAATCCTTCAAATAGAAATGCTTTTTTAACTGAACCCTCTCTTGCATATAGGTGAGTAATCATTCGTCATTGTGCAGTTATTTAGAGATGCTTCGTTATGCTGTTAGCTCTGCTAAGATTTAGTTAAAGGGAGAAGTGCAGTGGTTTGATATTGCAGAGATGTTGTTAGAAACTGAAAACACCTTTTCTTTCGGGCTTGTCTACAAAGGAATTTCCTTCCAGAGTAAGCTGGGCAGTGTTTTTTCACCTCTGGCCAGCTGGCCTCTGCTGGTTCACATAAAAAGCGTTCAGAAAATAATTTTGAGTACATCAGCATTCCCTCTAATTCTCAGTTCAGCTCCCCCTGCCTTCCCAGTTTCCTGGTGCAGACAAACCCTTCTGCCACGTCCATGCACAAGGTGGTTGCATGTGGTGGTTGCAGGTTCTTGTGCATTTTGTGGGGGAAATAAGATAGCTGCATTTTTTTAATTTAAAAAAAATATTCAAAGGTGTGCTTAGACTTCCAGTGAACTATCCCAAGAAGCACACCCTTAAAATCTGCCAACACAGCCGGTGTCAGGTTGTTGTACAGAACTTGGTTCAACAGGCCCTGCTTGGAAAGGAGAGAGGCTGGTGAAAACTGGGAGTATATCCTCTAGGATTTGCAAATTATCAGAGGGGTGTGCAAGGCTAGGACCGTTTGCACCCTCAGAGACGGGGCGGGCACTAACCCCTCCAGAAACACTTCTGCATCTCGGAGAGACCTCTGCAATGCTGCGGATACAGCTGTCATAACAGTTACATATAACAGCAACCTTCCATTTCCACGTAGCTAAATAATTTCCCTTCTACTGTTATTATTACTTTCATTAGGCATTCACTAGGACTCCTGTTTCATGTCTCAGCTTCAGACCAAGCACTGGAGTTTCTCTCAGACAGCTTCCACCTTTTTTTTCAAGCCCTACATCAATTCATTTATTTTTAAGTACATATTCATCTTAAAGTCCTGTCTTTGTGTAGCAAAAAAGAAGTCATGAAACTAAGCTGTGAGCTCTCGAAACATTTATTCACATACGTATGTACAAATGTACGGAGCTGTATATACATCCATATCCATCCAGCCATGCATCTACACACCCCCACAAAAAAAAAAACATATTTCTATGATTTTAAATCTGGGCAAAAGGCTTTGGTGAGCTGAAGAATTATTTCTAGATAGTGAAAGCCTTCCCTGGGGTAGGGAGCAGGATGAAAAACCCAATAAGCTCAAGAACATGGGAAATCTCCACCTTTTTCTCCCAGCAGCTTCCCGAGTTGTGGACAGGCTCACACCACAGGCTGGTGGTTTCTGCTAAACCAAAACACAGGCACCGGGGACAGAGAGCAGGGGAATGCTCAGGAGCCACTGAGATGGTGATGCTGCTCTCCACTTGCGCAGGCGGGGCACAAACCCCTTCCTTCCCCGCTCGGTCTGTCTGTCTGAGCAGACCCTGCCTCTCCCGGCACGGCTGTAGGATGCCTCGCACGCTGACGGCTGGCCGCATTTGGCAGCACTAATGAATAACTTCTGAAGCTGAAATCAGCTTTCGGCTTGGTTTCCATGTCAGTCAGTCTTGCTTGCTATTCATCAGACCCCTGTCCCTTGCCCTCCTTCCTCGGGCGTAATTGTCCTCTCATTATTTGCACATTACAGAGACATCCCACTTACTGGGGAGTTGGGGAAGCAAGGAGACGATGCTTCCTGCCTTCACGCTTCCTGCCTCGCACACAAAATGCTCCTAATTCCTTATGGTGGAAAACAAAACCAAATCCCACACCCCAAACAAACAAAAGCCGAGGATGCAAGTTTTCAGACAGCAGCTGAGCAGCGTGGCACTATACCGAGCTGGATTTATGACATCCCAGAGCACAGGACGGTTCCTTAGAACACACTCACAGGCAGGAAAGCGACTCTGGGCAAAATGCCATCTGGGGTTTCCATATTTTGTTTTCTCTCTCTCCCATAGCATCTCCAGGTTGAGTTTGTTAAGTGAAAAATAATTTTTTTTTGCTTCCACATCTCAGCTCTGGCACACTCCCCTAAGGATGGGTCATGTATTATCTAGCTCTTACATCATTTTGGAAGAGAAAGTTTCTGCCTAAAAAATGTAGCTTGGTAATTTTTACCCTTACACCTTGTCTGTCACCTTGCAAACCTGCAGAATTTCTTTCAGACAGCAATGGGATGCTTAACACACCCATGTTCCTTTGCACTTACTTCACCTGGGGAAAACTATTTTAACTAAAAAAATAGAAAAAGAAGAATTGAATTTTTTTTCAGATGTTTTACTGTTGAGTCACATAAACCTGCTGTTTTGATTTTTTTATTATGAACAGCTCTCTAACAGAGTATCTAAAAATATTTACATCTGGAAACTGTAAAGGTATATCACAGGTAAACTTAAATATTTGTTTTATTGTGCTGAGGGAACATACAGCTGTTGTGGTAGCAGGGCTAAAAGATGCCATTTGTGTCAGTTTTAAAAGTTTTTTTAAATATTATTGCTTAGTCAGAAGAAATAAAGCAAAAAAAAAACCCTAATTGTCCCTTGCTTCTTGCACTGTTCCAGTTTGGAAACATGTAAGGAATGAGAAGGAATCAAAGATGCAGCCCAACAGAAAAAAAAAAAAAAGTAATTTCTTAATTAAAAATTATGAATGTAACTTCTGTTGTGTAGAATTCCCCACAGAATAGCTCAGATCTTCCTCACTGTGACTTCCAATAGCTACTTGGAAAGCTGGCCTCAGCATCCGTACAATTATGATCTTGCTGGCTAGCTAAAGTGAGGCGAGAGGCGTCTCTTTGTGCATTGAGCCTTTAATTAAGCAATAATAAATGAGATCTACCCATAGTCCTGTGTGTCAGGCTTTGGCTTAGGTAACATAAAGACTGAGGAGCTATGATTCATGTTCAAATATAATGCATGGTTAGGTAACATCCAAACTGATCAGAGAGGGGAGCCAAGGTCCCGATACAACCCAACCATTCATCACGTATCACCCTGACAATCAGGGCACCCCTCCCTCCGCTGGTAATAGGTTAATTAATTACCAATTTAGAAGTAATCTTACAAATCAGCTGTTGCCCTTGATAAGAATTAATTGCAAATACTTTTTGGAGAGGAACATATTAAATGGACCTTTCTTTGAAAGAAAATATCATCGGAAAGCAGATGAGGAGCAAGAGTTCCAGCGTGGCTGCAGAGACAGAAGAATTGTCTGAGTCCTCTTCGGTGGTTATGTGGATGACAATGGAACTCATTAATTTTATTTATTGAGGAATTACCAAGATAGTGATAAAACTGTTCTAAGCTCATTTACAAGCCTCCTTAGCCCACCCATGTTCAAATCCCTCTGAAATAGAAACTCCAGCTGCTCCTCCTTCCAGTGGGGGTGTAAATGCAACCTAACTCACCTTCCACTGAAATTCACCCAGATTTTTAATTGTCATGGGTAGGATTCCTGCCACTTAAGTTTAGGTGTCTGGAAGGCGGATGTTGAGGCTCCTCGACAGAAATCTCTTCAAATTATTCACACAATGAAATGTGAATGTCCCTTTGGGGTGAGATGAACTCTGGCCTAAACCTCAGTAACTGTCCTATCTACCCACCCACTGACCCTAAAAGCAACCTCAGGTCACGGTTCAGATGAAGACACTCATGTTCTAGGCAGGCTTCTCTTTTTAGATAGCATTCAACTCAGCTCTTCTACCATACCTAGACTTTTTCTGCCGTGCTGGTGACAATAGACTTCTTTTAGAGGCAATAGAGGAAAACAGGCATCTTCCAGGATGGGAAAGGTGCCACCTTTTAGACATCTGCTTTAGTAGGAGAATCATCTTGAAAGTACTAACTGTCCTCCATGGCCCACAGAGGTTGTTTGGATACGTAGGGGGTTATGCTATGTGATGCCTGTGTTTGCTCAGGTGGGTCCCAGCCTGGATCCCATCTGCCCCAACGCCACAGTTTCTTTAGAGGACTAGATTGGACATCTGATGTGCTCCAAAAGTACCTCTATTAGACTACTTCAGTGAGCTCTTGTCATGAATGACCACAGGCTTCAGCTGATCTTAGAGCAATAGATGAAATATAAGGTAATCATGACAGAAGATGATGTCCGACTGCAACACTGAGTTCCAGAGTCAGATCTGAAAAATGCAAACCTCTTCCAGCTTTCAGAGGCTTTGAAATCTGAGATCCAACCCATCAGAAAAAAACAAGTACTAGCTATAACGATTTCAGTGAATCTAGATCTGAACTCCTCCAGAGTTGGAAGGGCTTTTCTCAAGTAGTCTTCTCTAATAAGAATGCAAACTCCCCGGACCTCCTGATGTTTATCCATTACTAGAAAAATATATGCTTCATTTCCCATTCCCATTAACATGGATAGCTGTAGCAAAGGTGCATGAGAACCAGCAGGTTTATAGATGTGTAGCCATATGAATTATCCAGCAAGATGCTTTGAAGCCACTGGAGTCCGGTATTTACATCTCCTGCACAGAGCCGTCATGAAGCCCGCGTATAACTCGAGTACCACCGAAGCACTCAGCTGGGCTGTGCTCTCTCCTACCCTGTGCTGCAATGAGATCAGACCAAACCGTTGTAACCAGCGATATCTGGCTCAGATTTTTTTGGAAGAATTTGAAGATTAGTTTTTATTTTACGGTTGAGGGTGTGCTTATTTTTTTTTTTATGATAACTAAGTCAAAACGGTCTTATGCTTCAACATTATATTCTCTCGTTGGGTAATTATTAGACTGATGATCTGATTTTTCCTCCCATTATTTTTTGGGGTTCTGTTGGTCAGAAAAAAAGTGAAAATGCTTGCAAGGAAATTATTTTATGAAAGAAAATCTCTCAATCTGTGCTGAGAAAACTGGAAGGGGAAAAAAAACCCCAACAAAAAGTAATAAAACCCCCACACTTCTACAATACCAAAATAATCATGATTCAATAATTTCAAGGCAGGAGGTGTTGGGGAAATGTCACTAGAAAATTACTTTTTGCCTTGAAAATGCAGTTCACACCTAAAGGAATAATAAACATAGTCAGATAAAAAGCACATTAAACAGTATAAAGTTATGATCTTAAAATATATTCACCCCATCTAATCTGATTTACTAAATTTTTTTTTTGCCACATTTTTCCAAATTTTACTTTCCTTCACAACTGGAACACAACATATTATATAAAAAAGCAACCTCAAAACCTCTTCTTCAATGGGAAGAAACAATTCCTGCCCAGCTCTGATGTGTCACTGCCCAGTCTTGGATATATAATTAGAACCACGTTATTCAGCCATTCCGCTGCTAATGAAGATTCTCCTTGAACTCAGTGGTAGCATTTCTGCCACAAGAAGACCTACTTTCGAGCCTCCCTGTCACCATGAAATTCTAAGTGTCCACAGAAAGATGCATAAGAAACACCATGAAGTCACAGACAGCAAGAGGTCTATGACACAAGCATTTGCTTCTGGGAATACGAAAAGCATTGTTTCTGTTTCTTATTGCAGCACGGTTCCTAAAATGTTTCCCCTAGAGCCATGCAAACCTGTTGTTTCAAGAAAATGAATGTAAACTGCGTTTCTTAGGTGTTGGGGTTTTTTTTTTCCCCGATCAAAACATGGGGCTGAAATTTGTCTCCTGTATGTTTAGAGCCTTATGAACTTGATAAAAACCCAGTTGGTCTCAGATGCAAGCAAACCATTTACTAGTTCTTGGGCAAGATTCAGAGTTTCAAATTGGGAAAACTCTACTGGTGAAATTCAACATCTTTATGAGTCTCAGAGTAAACAGGGATGTGAAATTCAAAGAGAGATTTTTTTTTTTTTAAATCTACAAACCCATCCAAAACTGGAACATAGCCTCCTCTGAACAGAATCCCTAGAGATTCAAAGTCTCTGCGAACCCTTCAGCCCTCCATTCCTCACCAAATAGATGCCATACATCATTTCTGAAACTCAGACTGCAAATGGGAGCTGAGAACGTGCATTTCCTGGGGGCAGGAGTAAATGATTCCCCCGACATCTCTTTCTCATATATGGCATTCCACCACCTATTGTCCACTCCGTATGCTTCCTTCTCCCTGGTAATACCCCCAAGAGATGGCTGATGTCCCGCAAAATAACCAGAGAATGCATCTTTAATTGGGTCCAGAAGAAACTTTATTACCCTGTAGCTATCTTCTTTGGTTTTTTCTATAACAAATTATCCTAATGATCTGACCCAGGACCAGATGTTAATTGCAATGGAAAGTAATCAATTTCCTTTACTGAGCGTGAACTCATTTGCAAGGTTAGTCAGTGAGCAGATATGGAGTTCTTAATGAGGCAAGAACCTAGCAGACCTTCTGGGTTCCTTGTGTCGATTCCAGGTTTACTGCATTGCACCCATTTTCACTCTACCCTCCTTTAACCAGGCCACCCTATTAAAAAACGGTAGCAACAAAAAAAAAAAAATCACAACGTCTCAAATCATTTGGTAAAGGATGGAAAAAATAATAACGCAACAACCACAGCCGTCTGAGAGCGGTAGATTCTGAGACACAAAATCACCCTCAGTATATATATAAAAATAAAAATAATAAATATGTAAATCACACAGGAAATCGTGGCTAACAGCATGTTGTTTAATAGAGGGTATTATTATAAATATGGGAGATGCTCAAACAACAAATTAAGCCTGCAGTATTCCGAGAAAGAGCTCAGAGGACGCAACCTAAATTCTAACTTGGCTGCTGTCTTCTGTGCTTCTGTGCTTTCATCTGGATTTTATATTACCATCGAGCATAGCTTTAAGAGGGAAAGGCTGGGCCGTCCAGAGTGATAAAAATATAAAGAGGGGAGGGCAGGAGCATAAGGAGGTGCTTAATCTTCCAACGAACTTCTCGAAAGATAGTTTTGTAAGAAAAAGAGCTTTCGCTAGGATTGGAGTGAAGAGCGTTTTCTGTCCTGGGGAGGACAGGGGGAGGAAGGCTCCGCGTTCAGCAGCCACCAGGATAGCTGTGACAGTGCAACCTCTAGTGTATTTGCACCAGTGGAGCTGAAAATTGGAGTAAACACCATTGTCATGAAGAGCAGTTTAGCCTGCCTACCTAGGGGCTGCAGTGGGGAAATTACACCTTACTGCTACTTATGGTAACTCTCTAGTCTACCCTATGAAACAACTTTTTTCTTTTTTCTTCTTTTTTTTTTTTTTTTAAGAGAAGATAACCTTCCCCTCCAGCTCGCTCTCAATTCCTAATTCTAAAGCAAGCCCTGCCACTTTTCAGCCCAATTTTTAGTGTACAAAATCCCGTGTCCACCACTTTACTCGTGGAAGAGAAACACAAATTCAAAACAAGGTCTCTTCCAACCAAACCTACTTTTAAAATATTTAAGAACTAGCCCCACTGCATCAAGACTAAACCTCGTATCTCTGTTAATTGGGAAACTTTAGATACTAAATGCAAAACTTTTTTTCTCACGGGGTGATCTGCCCCCAAATCCTCCGAGGTATACCAGCTGTCAGAACAAGGATGCTTCTGGACTGGAAGAAAAAAAGCATGTTATCAGGAGAATGTTAATAATGTCTAGGACCATCACTCCCTTTCCAAAGAAGGCGTCTCACATCTCCAGTCCCAGATGGCAATTCACATTTTTGGCGACTGGCAGTAGCACCCCAGGGAGGTGCACAACCCGGGTGAGCCCAGACACGAGGGCAATGTGCTGTGGGAGTGGTGGAGGCAGGTGAGGGAGAGAAATCTTAGGGAATAAGGATTAATTAAAGAGGAGGAGGGGAAAAAAAAAATCCATCTCCATAACATTTTTATTCATATATATTATAGCGGCTAATTGCAAAACTGAAATCTCAGTGACTCCCAATGGAGTTACATAAAGCACTAGTAATTTTCGGTGCATTCAGCTAGAAAGGGGTATTGGAAGGCGCATTCTGCATCTGTCTACATTAATAAATAGCGGCTCAGTAAGAGACTTTCTTAGTGACGAGGTCACCCCCACGTTGTGCCTATATTAGAGACCCTTTCAAAGTGCACACGACAGGTTGTTCTGCTACATCAAGGACAGAGTTCGACAAAGCCTGGCAGCTTCCCAATTCGTTTGAGGTGAATATGAATCCTGGAGGGGAGGGGGGCGTGCCCATGGATATAGGGTGGAAAAATGTGCTTTTCACTGTCACCTCTCAGGCACTTTCAGGGGCAAGAATCTGAGCGGGGGACTTAGCATGGGGTAGCTTCCCCATCAAACTGAGTTAATTGGGAAGGATATTTAAGGAAGAAAATAAATTGTCGTGGTTCTGGCTGAGGAGAATGAGTGCGCATCAGCCCTGCTCACTGCTCTGTGTACGTCTCGGAGTTATCTCAACTCAGGCAACGAGAGCAAACCTACTTTATGAAAGTCCTTCCTTAGCAGTCTTTCAAGCTCTCTATCTGTCCTGTTTATACATTTAAAGTGGGAATCAGAGGATCAAGTGGCTGTCACTGAATTTGTGAGAAGATGGGCCTGACAAGTACTTGAGGTGATGGGCAGCTGCAGAATTTGGACCGTTGGCTGCCCCAGGACCAGCCAGTGCCAGCCCTCGAGTCCATCACACACCATCCCTCTGCCTGCAACGGGGAAGGAAGAGCTGCCCCTGGGGCTGTTAGGCACCAAGACACTGGCAAAATTGATAACAACACAGCGAAGACCTCGAACCTCTTCACCTGGAGTTTGATCTTATCTGCTCACAGCTCTGCAAGCCCAAAGCCTGTCAGACAGCAGCCCAGATATCTGCCTGAGTAATCACTGCAGATCCAAAACACTGCGCGTGACTTCGATGCCACTTTCTCCCTTGCTTCTCCTTTGCCTGTTTTACTCAAAACATCAAGGACATGATGGTTATTTTCACCTGTTCCCCAGAAGAGACATCCAAAAGCTCTTTCCTGTCTATATTTCACTTCTCCTTTCTCCTATGCACCAAGAAGCAAACATTTTTTGCTGGACATTCAGTGAATATGGCCTCGCTTTCATGAGGTTGCTTGTGAAATACTTTTCAGCAGAGGATGCTGAACATTACCAGGGAATGCAGTAAGTTATTAAAATAAAGCTGCAAAGAATCTGCAAGAAATATCACGAGTTCACAACCTGTGCCACGAACTCCAAACCCCACACGAACATATTTTCTTGCTCCGTGAAGGGTTAGCTTTGACAGACTCAGACAAATGCAGCTGGGCTTATTAGCCTAGGCTCCTAGCCAGTGTGTTGGAGTTTGTGGCAGGGAGCAGAGGCAAGGTGTGGGCGATGTGGGAGGTGGGAAATCTCAGATAGCTTGGAAAGAGCGTGGTGGAGGCAGTGGCAGGAACCTGAGGTTCCGGGTGAGGATGCAGAGGATGCTCAGTGAACAAGGACGAGAGGTGTGCCGGGAGATGGGGTCAGCACCAAGGCGGCAGGACCACGCAGCAGAAGAGGAGATGACAGCAAGGCATGGATGGGGAGACTGCCATGACTCTGGGCTTGGTCACCCGCTCCAGCGGTAGCCGATGAGCTGGTGTCCCAGCCAAGGCAACCCCCCCACCCACGGCACTTAGCCAATTGTGCAATGCTGCATGTGGGGAAAAAGAAACTTCTTCCTGACCCCTGCAGGCAATCAGTTTACGCCCTGAAGCATGAGATTTGATTAGCCTCATTATCTCAGCTTACATAACTGTAAACGTTATTAATGGTAATAAAATTATCTAGCCTGTTTTAATAATACAGCCACAGTATTTGTCTCGATGACCTCCCGTGGCTGTAAATCCCACAGGGGACTGGCACACAGCATAGTGGTTCTTTTTATTTATTCTAAATTTACCAGCCATTAATTTCACCAAGTCACCCCTTGTTCTCCCGTTATGGGATGGAGTGAGAAGAAGCTGACTAGGTCTCAGCACACCTTTCCTTATGCCAAACACAAGCAACTCTGATTAATAAGTCTGGGAGTAGACACCACCAGGCCTTCAAGCCCTGGGATTAATCCTCTCTCCCTAGCTGTCAACTAATATATTCCCATGATATCATGGGACTTGGCCTGGACTCTTTTAAACTCACCATGCAGCTAATGAGATTTAGTATGCTAGATGTGAACTCTTCGGTTACTAGAAGCCTAAGCTACAATTTTGGCTTCCAACTATCCCAAAGTAACACAACTGCCCCAACCTCTGAGGAGAGGTCTTGCCAAGAGAGATGCAACAGCGTCCCTTTAGATTTCAGATATATCTTCTCACTCCTTCTCTGATGTTCTGCTTTCTGCCTCTGCTGAAGCCAACAAGCAACAGTGCAAATTTCCCTCCTGACAGGGGATGATGTTTCCCCCAGAGGTCTTCTCCAACGCAAACTCAGGGAATGTTCAAGAGAGGAAGAGCTGGAAGCAGCCGCAAACTCTTCTTTAGGCAATGTATGTTTGCTCCATACTATGGGAGGTGAAGGAAACTCCTGTCTTGTCTCATCTTATGCAGAGAAGTAGCTGAGCAAATCCAATAAAGAACGAGAGAACAACATATTCCTTGTCTTGCCTGCAGCAGATTCTACCTGCCTATACAATTTTTATGGATATGCTGAGAATCTGCTCCTTTATCCACACTTTTAAGTATAAAGGATGGTATTAGGGGACAAAGTTAGGGAAAATTTGGAGAGTACAGGAGTAATAAAGAGTTACTACTGTACTGTGTTTCTGCATGCATTGCTGCACTGTGTTCTCACAGAGGATGTAGGGGGAAGTATAGCTTCGACTTTTTCTTTCAGAAGTATAGATACAATAGAATAATTCCTATTCTTTGTTTTTTTTTGTTTTAAATAGTTTTTGTCTGCTTGTTAAAAATATCCTATGTAAACATTTGCTCGTTGCCACCAATGAAGCTGTCCCTAAGTGACTGAACCAAAATAAGCCCAGTGGAAAATAAAAAATCAGGTCAACATGAAGGTTGTGTTGTTGGTTGGCCTAACATAACCCACACATCAGAATGGATTAGAAACCCTTCCGTTTCTTGTTTCTCCGTTTGGAGAAACCATTTGTCGAGCCATTCTGATCCAAATGAGAAACTGGGGTAAAGAATTGCTTTGGTTTGTAAGAAAGAGGGCAGTTCTTCAGAGACCATGTCAGGGGCAGGGAAGCAGCAGTGGGATGAAGGATGAATTTGCTCTGCACACCGTGATTACAACATTTGTTTACCCATAGTGTATGCACACAGGGTCCCATCCCAAAAGCTGTTCTGCTCTATTCCCTCCTGACGACACCACGGATCTTCAGCAACAAACTGCAAAATCCAGATCTGCTGTAACAGAGAGACCCTCGAGACTTTCATCTCCATACCCTCGGTAGGTTTGGGAGGAGGGAGTGTAAGTTTCTGCCCCAGGATACAGCTGATATTACTGCCACCAGGCTGCTTCCCTTTCATTTGTTTGAGCAGCAGCTCTTTAACAGTAGAGCTGAATCCAGCCAGTGTCCATGGGCCAGGCAGAAGGAGACAGACCTCAAGGATCATCAAGTCCAACCCAACACCACCTAACTGACTAGACCATGTCCCCAAGCACCACATCCACACGTTTCTTGACCCCCTCCAGGGATGGTGACTCCACCACTGCCCTGGGCAGCCTGTTCCAATGCCTGACCACTCTTTCAGTGAAGAAATTTTTCCTAATATCCAGCCTAAACCTCCCCTGGTGCAACTTGAGGCCATTTCCTCTTGTCCCATCACTTGTTACTTTAGAGAAGAGCCCAGCACCCACCTCACTGCCCCCTCCTTTCGGGTAGTTTCAGGCGAGAGCAGCTCCCCAGTGAAAGCAGCAAAAGGCAGAGCGGGAGCCCCAAACCCCATCACCCTCCGGAGCAAGGGGCAGGTCCAGGTAAGCTGTATGGAGAGCTAGAGTCCTCTGGGCCCTCCCCATGCAAATGCTGTTCCCCGTTACTGCCACGACAGCATAAATCTGTGTAGATAAACTCTCCACGCTGAAGGCAGAGCTGAATTCCCAGTCCACGGCATTGACCTACTAGTGAAGCACTGCAGTGCCGTTCGCTGGATTCCCAGCGCAAACATATGCTTTCAAACACAAACTGGGATTCTTCTAGCAGATTAAAGCTGTTTTCCTTCCCTGGAAAACAGCCTGTGAGGAAGAGAGCTGAAGGCTCGGCTGCCTCGCCGTGCTCCCTGGCTCGAGAGGATTTAATATTCAAGCTGCTCGTCTTCCGTGCTCCCCACCCTCCCTCCCCTGCAGACCAGCTCCAAGCCTGGTGCCTTCCTCCCACCGATTTCCCTCAGGTCAGAAGAACTCTGTCATCAATCCCCCACTGAGACTTATTTCCAAAGATCAGCACTGACCCAGAAGTCACTTGGCACGGCACCACGAGAACAGCGTGTGCCGGCGCTGCCGAGAGGAGAATCTCACGGAGACCGGATTCAGGATGTCGGGCCGTCTGCTAAGCACTTGTCAGGCTCCCATATTTCAGAAAAAAAAAGTCTTTATGCAGCTGACCCGGTGACTGAAGGATGTATTTATAAAACAACAGGCAAGGGCCAGGCTGGCTGACCCCACCGTAGCGCTCTGCATCGCTGAGGACTGGTTCTCACCGCTCTCACCCACAGACTGGAGTGGGGACGGAGAGACGCAGAGCTTGGAGCCAGGGGTGGGAGGGGGTTAAACACTCAGTGTTGGGGATGTGCTGTGGGATGAAGGTCTATAAAGAGAGATACATGTGAGGTACCCTGTGAATTCTGCACCCGATCATGGGCAGAGAGCATCCCTGGGGTCACACAAGAGGACTGGTGTGAGGTAGGAACCAGGTAAAAAGGATTCTCCAGCTCAAGAGTCCTCACTAGAAACTCTACACAACACAGCATCATCTTTTCTGCTCTGGGACTTCAACTGCTGCTCGGTTGACCACATATCCATCAGATACCTCCATCTGACAGAGGAAGTCCAGGGACAAGAGCAGAGCAACCACAGTGTCCTGTGGATACACTCAGCCCAGGAAGTGGCAGAGCAGTACCTACGTGAAGTGTAAGTCAAAAGGTAGCTTAGATCTCATGAAAGAAAGAACAGAGCTCTATGCTACAGGGTAAAGAGGGAACGGACTTTCCCCCAAAACAGACAATGCAAGGAGATGCTTTGACACTGAGGAGATGATGCTTCTCCCTACAGGTTTCCACCTCTTTGGGATTTTGTCTGTGGCTTGCAGCAAGTGGTGGCCCCTCTCAGCTCATCATCTCTGAAGACAACATTCATCCCTGCAAAGGAGGAACTCTTCTCCCCTTGGTGCCTGACACAGAGGTTTCCCAAACCTGGGGCCGCTGGTTTGCATCCTGTGTGCAGATGTGGGACAGCTGATCCCACAGCCAGAGCAGGAGAGATGGGGAAGGGTGCTTTGCTTTGGGTACATAGATGCCAACCATAAAGGAGCCTCGTGACAAAAGAAACGATTGCACTGTGTTTAGAAACTAACCAGGAACATGCCTTTTTGCTGCACAAAGGGAACCCATGCCAGGAGGCATCAGTGCTGACTTCATGAGTGTCCGGGGGTGTTTCTAAACAGGTAAACACCAGATGACAGTGATGCTTTTTCAACCAGTTTCAAAGGTGCAGATCTGAAATGTGAACCACAGCTTTTCACTGTGGCTGGTCAGAGTATGACACATGCTATCATGGTTCTGTCTTCTGGGGTGAATGAATTGCATTTTTATGGTGATATTTCAAGTTGCTCTGCTCACAGCTTTGAGTTTTGCATTCTCTGAATACTGTTAAATCCTCAAGGGCTTAAGGGTTCAGAAGAAGGGAAAAGGCCACTAATGGGAGATGGAGAAAGAATTAAAAGGAGCCACAGTATAAGGCATGGCTAAACACAAACACACACAAACGACTCAGTCCTGGTTTGAATGGAATTACTCTGGGAGGAACAATTCCTTTCACTCCAGGAATTACTGGCTGAATTTCTCCAGCCCGTGTTATGTAGGTCGAAGCAGATTATCACAGTAGTCCTCAGGGCTTTAACATCTATGAACATACCCAGCTGATTGCTGAGCCGGCCTTTGGAGTGGCATGACGTAACGTGTGCTGATACCGTTCAGACACAGAGGGTGGGTTCATGCCTGAGCTAAGAGGACTGTATTTTTTAATTATAACTCACAATTTCCAGTGCTGAAATGATGGTTTCACATCCCAGCTTGCTTACTTTCCCAGCCTTCACTTTGGTTTCTGCGCAGCCTGGGAAAGGGATATGGGACTTCAGCTATCACTGCAGATAGATTTTATTGGCAGTAGGGGTTAAAATCCCTTTTCATACCCTTTTCTTGGGATGGAACTGGTGCTTGTCTCCACATGGGTCCTACACCGAGTCTGGTCCGACCAGCTGCATAGGCTGGTCCACCTCAGGCGGGATGGATGCTGTGCTGGTGCAGCAGAGAAAGCACGAACACGCAGCTAAGGCCAGGAGACGACACTGTCCCTTTTTGTGGCAGCTCGCCACTGGAACTGTTTGCTTATATCACCAAAACACATCCTTTGCCGTCCTTGACTTAGGAGCTCTGTTGATTTATATGGGGCTGACTTCAGACATCGCTCTGCTCTAACCCGCACAGGTCACATCGCGTCTCGATAGCGATGGCAGAAGAACTGAAGCTGCTTCTTTTCCCAGCATCTCGGCAGAGCACAGCTCCAGCAGGAACAAGAGTTGGCATCTGTTGCACATTGTGTTAGGACCCCGGGCTGTGAGCTGTAGCAGCATGGAGCAGACGTGCCTTCTGCTCTGCCGCCTTGTCTGTGGGGAGCAGCAGACACTGAGGAGGGAGAGAGACAGGCACCACGACAGATTCCTTATCACAAAACACCAGGAGCCCTTAGTCAGAGCAGGGGCCAGGTCTCGAGGCATTTTAATCTGCACTTTTCCAAACATGGGTCCAGCTAATTTTCAAGGTCTTCTTCTCCCTCCTCCCCTTCCACATAAGGACCGAGTTATCAGGATCTCAGTATTCATCCCACGGTACAGGTAAAACCAACATTAATTCTTTGCTCTCCCATCTCACCATTTCTATTTCAAGAGCTCTTAATACCCTGGGATGCAGCCCTTATACTCTGAGCTTAGCCCACAGGTAAATCCTCAGAGGTGGCTTTACCCACTCTTTCTATGCCCATTGCTTTAAAAAAAAAAATAATAAAAAGAAGCCCACATTAGTATGCAGAGAAAGTCAATTTATACAGGACATTAGGCATGCAGTATAAATGAGGCTACAGGAAGAGCAGAGTGGATGGTGAATGTTTATGGTATATGTTAACAACTGGGAATGATGTTGCATTTTCCATGCAAGCAGACAGACAGATACAACATGGTCCCAACAGGGAAGAATAAATCCCTGTAGTTTGTGGCCTACTTTCAGCTTCATTAATGGGATAAAGGCCAGGAGGCATGATGTCATGAAATTAGCTTCCTAATTAAACATTGCCTTTGCCTCTCTTCCCCTCCCCTTTCTGGATGAAATCAGTGGCTTTGCTGGCTCAGAGTGCTTGCTATTTGTCAAGGGTTGAAACTCCTTCTGAGCAGGGTGTTCAGACTGTTTTTCCAGCATCTCACAACAGCATGATCTGCAGTTTGAAGCCCAGAGACTGGCAACCTGGCTTCTCTTTTCAGGAAACCTTGAAAGCCAAATGACTCTTGGATTCTCAGACGTAACCGTCTCCTTTCAAACACCTGCCTATACAGTGTTCTCCAAGAACCTGTGAAGAAATGTGCTATGTGTAACCGTTAAGGTTCCTAAAGCAAATTTGCTGTCTGGGACGTCTCTATGATATAGTACTTGCTCTGAATTTGTCCTTTCATCTCAACTTTCACATAAAGGAGAGTCAGAACACCAGCCACAACTTTGAAGTGCACAACCCAAACTGAGCGATGAGCCTCCCTTAGTAGATAACAGAAGACTGGCTCTTTGCTGTCGTGTCCGCTCCTTGTTACTCCGTGCCCATCACTGCTGAAGAACCAACCTGATTGCCTGAGGAGATGGAAGCAGATTAAAAATTATTTTCTTTCCTTTTTCCTTCTGCAGGCATGTACAACAATGTTGAGGAGTTGAGTCTTTGCCTTATGGAAGAAGACCAGATTCACATCATACCCATCCTCTCCAACCCTGCCTGAGAACAGTGGAGAAGTAAACCCAGAGGACATTCTACTAAAGAAAGGAAGATCTAGACTTTTTCTCTTTCTCTACTTTTGCAACATTTTAATTGCTAAATCTACCATTTTCCTCCATGGTTTGTTCTTACTGTGGGTGACTCATATGCACACTCAAAAAATCAATATTTTCCCCATTATATAATATTTTGGTTTACAATTGTGACTCCAGAAAGAGACCAAAATTTAGTACTATCATAAAAGAATCGGTCACAGGCTTTCCAACTAATCCAAAGTATGTGGCAGCCTGGTACGCTCTTGCAAGGCAATATCCTTAGATCAAATCCTTAGGATAGTTATAATCACAAACAAACTAGACCTCTTCCAAGTTTCTGCACATCCATCACTTGCATGAACATGTTTGTTAGTCTTTTCTGAATCTGCATTATGGGGAGTGCACTGACCTTTCTCCCAGAAAATGTCCATGGCTTTACTTTGTCCATTCAGCTAAAAATGCTGCAAATACAGTATGGCCATGAATAATAGAGAGCCCAAAAGTTGATGTTGCCAAGAATGGGTGACTCAGGAAGTGGTCGAGACATATGCATGAGAACATTTAGCCCTGCAATTCATCAAATGTGGATGCGTTGCTCATATTTATCACTTTTATTCCAATACCAAAGCAGAATCTACTGTATTTATTAAAAAAGTAACAGCTTCTGCAGCAAAGTAGTTCCCTGGAGATAAGTACCTCCCAGTGTGAGGTCAAGATCCCGTTCTCCTTGCCTTCCTCACTCAGGTTGTGTGATGGGAATACAGGGATCCTGACACGTTTCTGTGTTGGGGCTCATGGTGTGGGGTAGGAACATTCTGTGGAGATTCAGAGGGGACGAGGCTCTAGTTTGCTCATATCAATCTCTATAGATAGATCTCGCAGCACCGGCACCACTCCAGCTTCTAATTTACCACCTAACGGCACCCTACATCTCCTTAAACCCTATGATTCAGAAATGAGCTGAACTGCTCTGAAAAGGTGAATGAACCACTGGGGTGTGACTGATATTCAGGGACTGAAACTCCCTGTGCCTCGGCTGTCTGCCCCACTTGACGAACCACGCTGATGCTGGCAAACTGAGGCACAAAGCAAGAAAGTGAGATGGACACGATCACGAAAGGAAGGGATAATGGAGCTGCGTGCCAGCGCTCCAATACGTGATCCATAGCCTCAACCCCAAATCAAACATCCCATCTACCGCACACTGCTCCTCCCCTCTCCCCGTTCCTGCTCTGCCGTACGACTCCCAGTGTGATACTACTACAGGGCATCCCGGTAATGTATGTTAAGTAAGTGTGTGTCTCCGGGTGCGCTTGTCTCCCATCGAGACGGAGCTATTTTCTCTCACTCGGCATCTTTTGTGCAGGTGCATGCTTTACAAACAGAAAAATCAGCACTCTGCAAAAGTGTTTCTGTTAACATTTATCACCCCTTCCCTTAGTCATCACCACAGCAGCCCTTCCCCGGGGAACGGGAATGCTAATTCAAGGGAAGATGTAACGCTAGCCTGTTGGGAGCCCTGGATGAGAACAACACCACAAAAGAGAGAAGGAGGGGAAAAGGGAGACAGAAAGGGAGAAAGAATCCTTCTAAAGACAGAGACAGAGTTGAAGTCTCATTCCCTTTTATTGCAGCCCCATGCTTTTTAATTGTTCCGCCTGAGTACACCCTTCCTCTGTGATCCTGTTGTTAATGAAAAAGTCCACTGCGGTCATTCTGCTGGCTTTAAGCTTATGCTTGTCCAATGGCTTCTTGAATCCCAGAGCTGTTAATATATCTGGAGTGGAGCAGCTGCAGGGCAACCTATTTCTATGATAATGTGTATACAGAGCTTTTATCTTTTTTTCTTTTTTTTCTTTTTTTTTTGAAGTGGGGTTGGAAGATGAGAGTGATGCTTAACTGATATCTCCTTTCCTCTCCTTCACCTCTGATCTTTCTCCTAAACATTTCCAGAGGGTCTACCCAGAGCCCCAGGTGTTTCTATGAAACTTCAATTTTGATAGGCCACTGTTAGGGGCTGAGATTTATCTATATCCGAGTTGTATAAACTCAGTGTTACCACTGCAAAATCAGGAGTGTGCAATGGTTAATGTCTACAAAGAACTAGTCTGGTAAAATGAAAATCCCAAGCTATCCCGAAGTGCTTTCAAACTGCAGCAAAACCACTGGTTCTGAATTCCAGGAGTAAAATTATTTCACCCTCCAAGAGTTCCCATAGACACAAAGTGATTGAAATTGAAATCTGGAGTTTTACCTATAAAACTGTAAATTGTTATAACACGAAACCAAATAATTTTGCAGATTCCATCCAAAACTGGATGGAATCCAGTTTGAGGCATCTATGGGTTTGGTTTGGTTTGAGGCATCTATGGGTTGTAGTACCACATGGAAACCTATTATAATGGATGTCTGCATAGTTGGTTGGTCAAAAAGTATGATCTCATTTTCCCTCCATTCCTCTTTCTGATGAAAGTTCAAAACATTAACCTGAAAAAGAAGCTGAAATTTTCCAAAATATCTCAGATGTCCCTCAAAAGACAGCAAACCCTCGGCTCCATCCTTCAATTTCCCCCTTTAAAAGGGAAAACACATTTTCGATAGGAAAAAAAAAATTATATACACTAGCTACAGTTTTCTCGTACACAGTATTCCTATTTTTAGTAAGTGTAGTAGAGGGAGGATTGCCCTACAAAGCTGAGCATGACGTGTAAAAACAATCAGCACATCAAGACACAGAACATTGCCATGTTATCTGTAGAGATCCGTTGGATCTCATTTGTATAAGAAAGGAGAGAATTCCTCCGGTTATGTGCATCAAAACACATTCAATCCGAAGACTGTCGCACACAGTGTTTTCCTTAAAATTCTGTTAAAACCTGAGAGATCTGTGCAGGCAATGAAGAAGCAGTAAAGAACTCAACCCTTCCTCTTTTACTTTTTAATAGTATCCAAAACCAAACCATCCAAACCGCAAAATTTTTTAAAATGTCGGCATCACAATTTCAATCTTGGTGAAGGGTGTGGCCAAAACAGATTGAAAAATCAAGTTGTTTCCTTTTGTTTTCCACCATGCTACAAAATGGATGATTGCTCTACCTTCCCCCCCACCCCCGGGTAATTATTTAGATTACATTGCCACAGAAAAGGTCAAAGAACAGAAAACTTGACTCAGTCTCTCATGGATACATTGGGTCTATAAAGGGCAATGGCACTTCACTGATGTTCACCGAAGAAAAGTTTGGAAATCTTACTCAAAGGCCATTGGGATACAGCAAAAATTATATTCACTGTTAAAGCACAACCATGGAGCAATGTAGATTTTTACCTTTTTTTTTTCCCCTGTAGTTCTACATTTTAAGGGAAATATTCTTCTGGTAACCCCAAGAAAATGAAAAATTCAATGACCAGCATCCTGCAACTTTGCATTTTTCCCAAACTAAAGACAACACTGTGTCAGTGAAAGGTCTTGTTTGACCAGCTGGAGACCTGAAGATTTACATTTTTAGACAGTGCAGAATAGTTTTCCAATGAGAACAACTCTAAAGGTGAAAGGAAAATGCGGTTTGAAGCTTATTCAAATTCTCAGTCTCCATTTAACTGCAGCCCAGCTAATCACCTTTAAGAGAGCTCTACCTGTCCGGTTGTTGCACGCTATCCTCTACTGATCCTTCCCTATATTGAGTTACATTGACACCGCATCTGCAATTAAAAATAAATGGGAGAGAGCAAGGAAACAAGAGGAACCTACTACAACAAAACCAACCAAAGATTCATTTGCAATCTCACAGATCAGGCACACTACCTTTACTGCAGTGAGAGGTGTTAGTCAGTCTCTTCTGGTGACGTACTTTGTCAAAATTCTTTTCTTTGGGTTGTTTGCTTGATCTTAGAGTGCACAAGATTAGAGCCTTGCTGTTTTGTACATTGTACAAGGTCCTAATAAGGAAGAGTGTCTGGTCCCCAGGGGACTTAAATTAAAACAGACATGACAGAGAATAGGAACAGTAACAGCAGCAAAGACAAAAGTAGAAGGGCATCATTTTCAGAGAAGGCTCAGATGCTAGAAGCTTGCAAAGCCCAGTTCTTTTGATCGTTAGGCAGTGGAGTCTGGTGCAAACACCAATTCTGGATGAAGGGACAGGACAGCTGGGTTTGCTGCTGCGTGGACATGTATCTCCAGGTTCCAAATGAGCTCAGGCATTTGTACCTCCGCTCCTCTCTGCTGCAGACATTGCTCGGTAATTAGTGTGAAGTTCTGAGGTCACTTTGCTGCTTTTGAAAGCTGCATCAGAAAATTAGTGCACCATTCTGGCTACCAAAATCCCATCAGAACCAGTATCAGAACAGAGCTTTCCAACACGGTGGGACAAGGTCCACACCAGAGGAGAGAGAAGGGGGAAAAACCCTCTAAATTATTTGTGTTTCTTAAAATGTGATATGTGTCACTAAAACTATGGACAATGGACGATGTTAAGTAGGGCTGAACTGCAACCTGCACTGCAGGTTTGGAAACAGATTTGTAGCTCAGACAGCTTTCTCTAGGGGTCAAGATTTTCTGTTCTCTAGCAAAGGTACCGAATTCACATCTAGAGCGAATTTAATCTCACCATTGAAGACCAAAGGCTTTTGATTTTAAATGACAAAACCAAACCAAAAATCCATCATGGATCTGACTGAGAGTTGTGTGTTTGGCTAGTTTAAGAGCCAGGTCCTGGCACCTTAACTGGATCAGATGGCTTGGGAAAAATATTTGTGCTGTTTGCCTGCTTCTGTGTGGGCCTTGAGTTGGAATGACAATGCTCCCAGAAAAGCTGCAGCTGTGTATGAGCAGAAGAATCACTAACTCAAGCCCAGGATGGCAATACACAACCAACTGAACTGGACCGTTTTCTCCTCCAGAAAAATGTGTTGACTTGATGAGGAGAAAAGAAAAGCAACAACAGAAAAAAAAAAAAAATAAAAGGAAGCTGGACTCACACCAGCTCAGCCTTTGCAAAATCCAGGCTTGGCCTCAACCTCGCTGCAAGACAGAGATGAACAGAGCAGCTCTCTCTCCAGGGGCCTCTACCAGCACGTATCACAGTGGTACCAGCTGAACTACAGATGCTTTGTAGCAGGTAGCCTTTAAGGACCTGGGAAGCCAGCCCATTGCCTTATTGAGCTATTACCTCCTATACAAACATTACATTTACCATCCACATCCCCACCAGAGCCATTGTGGTTTCATCCCGGCTTGCTAGGCACAATGGCTGCTGCTCCCCTCTTGGTCCTTTTCCTTTTTATTTTTGCTTTCCCACTCCATTGTCCTTGCTATCCTCAGGAAAGGGGGAATCCAACACATTGCTGCTTCAAAGCCCACCGCTGTCTGCTAATCAGTGCAAAGCTGTAGACACATGTTTCCATTTGGCCCTTATTGTCTGCTCTGGATGAGCAAAACCAGATTAGCTTTACTCCTACCGGAAACTTTAGACCTTGAGAGAGCAAAAACATTCCTACCTTTATTCTAAAATTACAGCGAGTATAACTTTATACACTCATTGCAAAGCTACACTAAAGCATCGTGTCTTTTTAGCTGCTGCAAGGAACAACAAATAATAATGCAGCTTGCAAATTATAATTTTCAATACAGTAGTTGCTGGCTCAGGCAAAGCAAGTTAAGAGGAGGGGGGGCAGAAAAACCAAAAGGATTCTGGGTATTTTTTTTCCTTTTACCTCATTAAGCTTTGCTTCCAATTACATTTTAATGATGCTTGATGTCTTCTGTATGCTAGCATTTACTGCAGTCTCTTTAAATTTAATCGTCTTGATAATGGGTTACTCTGACACTGCAAATTAGGGGCTGAAAGAAACCTTTTGCCACATCCAGAAAAAGCTGTGTGTCCATTCTGCAGCCTGTTGCTGCTCAGCAGGAAACAGCAGACTTGCATTGTAGCGTTCCTTCTGCCTCATGGCTTCCTGCTTCCTAAATGGTGAATTAAGGATGAACAAATCACGCATGGAAAAAAACAAGAGAGAGATTTCTGGGAAGTTATTTTCTAGCAGCACGTTTGAAACCACTTTGGGGCACGGGGCATCATTTCAAAGAGCTCATTTTTTTCCAATTTTTGCCACCCTCATTAGAAGCTCTAATGGTTGGTTTCTTGCTGTAACCGGCAGCTAAGGAGATTTTGAGGAATTATTTTTGAAGACAGTCTTATGTTTTATCAGCACCTCTCATCGTCATAAAACAGGCATCTAGATAGTATCCATGCAAGCTGTAAACTCACAGCCTCATATGGCAAGATGAAGAGAATAAAATTAGAGGCTCATCACCCACATATTTTCACACCTGCTTGTGCTGTATTTTGGATACTGCTTTTGCTATCAGTTTATATGACTACGCATCACCAAGACACCTAATCAGACAGAAACTGGTGGGTCAAAATCCTTTCTAGGAGCTGAACATTTTCTCACTTTTTTTTTTCCTAGGAGCACAATAAATGGAAAAAAATCTGCAGGAAAATAAAATAAAAGAACAGAAACAAGGAGGAAGTACATTTGGAAAGAGGGAAAAACCAAGTGCCGTGAGTCATAAGTCATTTGAGTTGTGTGCTGGGATTTAGGTCAGGTCCAGCTTCTGTTGAGATCTAGAGTCTCCCTTTCCTTAAAGTTTTAAATATTTATTGAAAAAGCAATTCTGAGTAAAAAGTGTTTCAAAGGTGCTTTATGGATCTGGCTCTTGATTCAGAAACCGGTTACATTTCCCAGCTCCCTTTGGGTAATATTTTACTCTATCAAATTGTTATATAACAAGAAAGTGACACAACCTTCAAACAGCATGAAGTCCTTGGGCAATTCAGTGGAATAGGTCCCTCTTCGGCCACAGAGAAAAACAGGGAAACAGCACTTTGTGAACACATTTCGTTTGCCATTATAAAAATGAACCTACAGCTTCAGCTTCATCCCAACCTTCCAAGTGCTCCTCAACACAGAACTCACAAATTACAGTGACAACGGTGCCAACGGGCCCAAAAAGAGGAAAAAGTGAGGCAAGGACTTTGGTTTCTTTCCATCTGTTGTCTTCAGCTGGTAATGTAGAACAGTAGTGGATTAGGTAGTAGTGGTGGAATCATTCCCATCTTCCACCTCATAACAACATCCTTTCTACAAAGAGTGTAATGTCGTTGAGATGGGTATATGATTTTGGTTCAGAAGGTGGCAGGCTGGTGCAAGCAATGCAGATCCTTCTCAGCGTGTTTACAGAAAGTAACTAGTTCGCTTAATGGCTGTCCCATTAAAGACAATAATTAAATAGATTATGGAAGCTGAACTAATCTAACAGCCTCTATGACAAAGACAAACATTTATTCTCTAAGTCTGATGGATTACTTTTTCTTTTTTTTTTTAATTAGGTAGCATATTTNAAGAACTGCTCTGTTATATCAAAGGCCATCATTTCAGCCAGCTCAGTCAGCTCTGAAGTCATGGTTGAAGCCTTGCACCTCTGGAGGAGAGGCATTACTCCAGAAGTCCCTGTAGAAACAGCTCTTGTGGCTACACCTTGGAAAGGACTAACTAGCCTATATTTACATTCTGGTTCTCAGCTGATAACTGATTTTTCTAATTGTGACTTTTATAAACTCTAATCTCTATAGAATTGACCAAATTTGTTACCTTATTTTCCCAAACTGGGAGAAGGTCTCTGATCCACCATCCTCCCATCCCCTTGCCCCACTTTCTTGAAGGACCATGAAAGCACAATGGGATGACTGTGAATAAAAATATATTTATGCAAGAGTGTGAAATTTCTAAAATGGGCATGAATTTGTCTATAAAAGTAGGCAATTTTTCAAGTGGCTCCATCCCTAAACTTTTCCAACACATAATTTTTACCTCCATTGTTTTATTTCCAACACATCTCTTTTGTGCTAAAACAAATTTAGAAAGTAGGAAAAAAAATCCATCCAAAATTCACAAACCTTCTGATTTTAACCTTATAAATAAACTTGAAAGAAAATAATATCCATTACTGCCAAGATGTCTCTCTTACAAGCAAACACTACTATTTTGGGGAAGCAGAATGTGCAGAAAGAAAATCCTGGCTGTTATTCTCAGTCCTAAAATAACCCTTTATATAAATCTTTTTTTTCAAGGGGTTGATTTTGTTTGTTTTTAGGATCTGATTTAGGTTAAGTATGGTATAAAAAACCAATCAATATCCCAAGGAAAATGTCTCACTTCAAACAATGCTCAGCCTAACACATCTCCATTTGTTCATCATCCTTTCCATTTCAGTGCTGTTTTAATGGGGTCTCCTCTTTTTTGCTCTAAAATAATCCCCTTACATCTTTAGAATCAATTTCTCAAAGGCCCCACATGCCATCCTGTTGCTTCTCCAAAAGCTTCGGAAATGGACTGGAAACCAGAGAGGGTCAAGCTCTCTCTCCAGAGATTTCAAACGCCCACTGATTCAAACAGGCATTACTCTATTGAGGAAAGCTTTTCCTCAACACACTTGTATTTCTACCCCAAGAAGTTGCGTGAAGGCATAAAATATAAAACTTCTCTCCTGCCTCCAACCCTAAATAATGGGTTACTTTCCTGGCTTTCGATGAACGTGTCTCCAATGAGTGCAGCTTTCACCTGGGCCAGAATCAACATGCATATCCGTGAAAAAAGTTCAACTGAGTCCAATAAATTTTTGCTTTTACATCAGCTACAGAATTTTTGCGCAGTTGTGCTATCCATCGTTATTTTGCAAAAATCATCTACATCCTCCTGTTTACAAGTGGGGAAGCTAAGGGATTTGCCAAAGTGTATTAAACAAATCTGTGGCAAAATTAGGACTAAACCCCCATCCTCTGTTATTGTCTTTTTCCTCTGAGCCTTGCCAGGCAATAAACTGAGCAGACCTAGGGCCCACATTCTCTTAATTATCAGCTCAGCTCTTATTCCAGTCTAAAATAAATAAATAACTAATGAGGAAAAAGGACTCTTTCTTCAGATTCCCACTACCTTTATTCTCCTTTCCCTCACCACCTGCCCATTTATCATTCAGGAAACATAAATAATTGAAAAGAATAGTACATAAAATTAATTGTAGAAAACACAGGCTTTTAAATTCTCATCTGCATTAAAAAATAAAACAGGGAGCACTCCATTTTGTAGAGTCACTTCCAGCAGACTTTCTGCATCTGCATAGAGTTAGCCGCAAGACTTAACAGCACCATTCATCCTGTGAAGACGTTCTTATCTGACACCCATAGATCTTTATCATAGGAAAACATTAATTGAATATTTATTGACGAACACCAGGGAGATGTGAGAAAGAGAGGCTGACAGAGTGGGGATGGAAGGAGACAAAAAGAGGTCAAAGTGTGTTTGGAAAAGTGGGAATGGAACGATGATATAGGTGTTCCTTTTACAAGTGGCCCTGACTGGTCTCCCTCCTTCTATATTCATGATAGCAAAGGAAAAAAATGAGAGAAGTGTTCTTCCTCAGCAAGACCTTACTCTAGGCAGGACCACTGAATGCTACGACTTTAAAAAAGGACTTGAAAAGAAAGGTTACAATGCTTCGTGCTGTTGCCTTCAACACATCCAGATGGAACGAACCTGTCCAGGAACCCCCACCACCACAATCCCTTCCAAGAGCAACCTCTGCCTTGTGGTCTCCACACAAGGGATCAGCAGAGGCAGCGAACAAGCCCACCACAGGACCAGGCTGAATTCTGAACATCCTGTTCTACTCATCTTTCCTAAAGAAACAGGGCTTACAGAGCCATGCCATGTTTATTACCTATCTCCTGGTCCCATTTTTTCTCTGTCAATACTTCTTATAGCAACTGGGCAAATGTAACCAAATTTGACAGATGAAAGAAAATTCTTCAAGACAAAAAAGACATTACTTTCCATAGACGATTATGAGACTAGACAGCTGAGTAAAGGAAAGCTTTGTAGACCTCTTTTTGGGAGAAAGACGAAATATGTTCACCTCTTTATATCAGACATTGGAGAATCCACAAAAAGGATGTGATGAGAGAAAGAAAGGAGATCAGATAACACTGGAGACTGGGCTCCATTCCTTCTGCTGCACAAAGATAAGTTATTTTTGTCACCAGCACTTAAGTGCCTTCCAACCATAAGTAAAGTGACATAATGGATGTCCGTCAAAAATGCTTTCTGCCCTCTCTCTTCCAACTCCCCCATCCGAGGGAGAAGCGTGCATTGAGAGCAAAGACTTTATTCTGAAGTTTTTATCCTGTGTGTTTTTGTGGCTTGCTATAGAATCATAGAATCATAGAACGGTTTGGTTTGGAAAGGACCTTAAAGATCATCGAGTTCCAACCCCCCTGCCATGGGCAGGGACACCCTCCACCAGCCCAGGTTGCTCAAAGCCTCATCCAGCCTGGCCTTGAACCCCTCCAGGGATGGGGCATCCACAACTTCCCAGGGCAACCTGGGCCACTGCCTCACCACCCTCACAGTGAAAAATCTCTTCCTAATGTCTAGTCTAAATTTACCCTCTTTTAGCTTATACCCGTTACCCTTTGTTCTCCCACTGAGCTCCCTGATAGAGTGTAGAAGATGGGCTGATGAAGGGCAGCTGGAACAAAACACTTCAGGATACTCTGTAAAGAGAAAATTAGAGAGGGAGGTAGAAATGGGAGTGAAGGGATAAAGTGGCAAGGTTGATAAGGCAATTCTGCCTGGGTCACACAAATGGACTTCAGGAAATCAGGGCTGGCATCACGACGTCTGAACCTGCGGTTCTGCCACAGGCTTAGGATGGATGTGTGGTGTCCAATTTCCTCATCTCTCAGGAGGAGAGGATGTGAAATGACAGATAATCATGTCCCAGATGAGTGAAGGGGGGCTTTGGACTGAAGGAGAGGAGCGCTGAGGTGGCAGAGCCCAACCACACAAAGGTCATTGAGAAGGAGACCTAGGACCAGGGTGTTCTGAAGTAATTTACCCCAGTGATGTTTTATCACAAGGAGTAATGGGGCGGCATTAAAAAAGCACAAAAGGCAGGCTGAACACCCGGGGGGAACGCTCACGGCAATGAGATGATGCTGTAGGCTCCCAAGGAGAGCGGTGAAGGCTACTTGAGATGTTAAACCGAAACCAAATAAAACATTACAAAATATACACAAGGAGGTACGACTGTCTTAGCAACTTCCTAACTGTATGCGTAGAAATCCAGCTTATTTTGCCCCCCCTTTTTTTTTTTTTTTCTGGAAGGGCTCCCAAACTTTCTTTCAGAAGACATTGAGATTCTCAGCTCACACTCTGCTATTGACAGAAGACCTCAGGTTTGTTTGCGCCTTGACTGGGAGTCAGATAATCCTGACACAAACATTGCGTAGACACATCAGCTTTGCTCTTGCCAGCAAACTCACTGATGTGTAGCCCCAGGGTGTATGTGCCACTGTTGTGTTTCTCTTAAATCTTGGGGTTTTTTTTAGAGGAGGCACAGCGAAAAGACAGGCAACTCATAGTCCAACAAGGGGTAGCTGCCTTCTGCTCTGCAACTCACTTGGGGTCCTCACTGCTCATGGACCTCTGAAAAAAGGACATGCCCCGTGTTGTCCTCCATGGGTTGAGTTTTGCTCAAAAACTCCTAAAGGTTGCTAGGAGGAAAGATGGTCCGGTGGTTAAGGGCCAGCCAAAGTCTCGAGGGATGTGGTTTTGATTCCCTCTGTGGTTTCAGGCAAGACACTTAGCCCGACACACAGAGAGAAAAATGTCAAAACTCTACATTTCAACGCAGTCACAGACAAAGCGCTTTCATGGTGGAAATGCCAAAGGAAAAACATAACCAAAACAAAACCTTTGTGTTTGGAAATTGTGCTTTTCTTTTCAAAATGCCTTTGTTAAAAAAAAAATACAAACTAACCTTTTAAATGGGGGACAAAAATGGGGGCATTTAGGAAAAAAACCCAAATAATTACACAACCTTTCATCATCTGTCCCATACGGAGCAAAGCAAGAACAAAGGATTCCAGGCTTCCCCTAAAAGAGATCACTGTTTTTTCTTTGTTTCACACAAAATTTGTACATTGTGATTCAACTCAGACTGAAAGTGGGCTTTTGCCCCCCGAAGCTGTAATTCTGCCATGACCATGCAGCACACAAACTGGGAATGGATAAAGGAAATTGAAAAGAGCAAAGGAAAGAGTTGACAATGAGATAATTTCAAGTTGCTTCTTATTTTGCAGTTGTTTTTTCAACCATAGATAAACAAAAGTAAGCCGGGAAGACAATCATAATAGAAGTGAGATTCTCTTTGAATGTACATTCTTGACACAGAGATTTCTGAAATAAAATAGTCTGGCTATTGGCCAGCTTCTCTGCTTGAGAATGATGGGCAAGTAATTAACTGAGATGGCAATGTATCTTTAACGCACCGGTTATGTGTAAGTTACTTGTTTGTGAATCTGCTCCTTTCCTTCTCCCTCTTGTTCTGACCACCAGGCTACTTACACGAGACCCTTTGAAAGCCCATAGCTTGGGAAGATTTTGATCGCAACTTTCCTGCGGTGGTGGGAGAACTCTGGGAGGGCATTCAGCGTTTCATCCTCAAAGCATTTAAAGGAAGAGAGAGAGAAAGACAGAAAGGAGGACAGAAAGAGAGAACTAAGGAATTCAGAGGGATGCATTATTCAGCACTCTTGGAAATAACCCTTTTCACTGGCTCCACTAAGCCCAAATGCCCTGGAGGTTTTCACTATCTATCTTTTTCCAATGCAGCTCAGAAAAAAAAAGCTCACATCTGTCAAGATCACAGTTTCAAGAGTCCCAATTTATTCAGCTGAATGGGATAAAAGCGCCTGTTGGAGAAAGATTTGAAAGGGGGGGTGGGGGAGGGAGACTGTCCAGTTCCTACATCTATCCATCTTCCCAGCTCCGTGTGCATGTGTGTGTGTATAAAACACGCTCGTTCGAATATACACCCAAGTGAAGCTGCCTGCACCCCTACCAGCACAGAACTGTTCGTCTGTCTTCACGCAGGGCAGTTCTGCAAATCTCACATCTGTCAAAAGCTGGGCAGATTTACATGCATTGACCTGTAGATATGCAACCTAAGCACATATGGATGTGGTACCGGGAGATATATGGGAGGCTGGGAGGGTGAGGAGAAGGAAATATAAGGGAAAAGCTTCAAAATCTTGTTGACTTTTTTTTTTTTTTAATCTCTGCCCTTCTTGATCTGCTAAATGCTGTCACAAAAACATTTATTAATATGCAAATTCTAAGTAGCAATCTGGAGCCAGTCAGGTTGCGCTAATTTGCACATTAATATCCCTCTCCTGGTTTGCCTTTGCTCTCCAGTGGAGGAGAGGAGACAGGGGGATCTCGTGCCGTATCCTTTTAAAAGGCTGAAAGGAGGTGGTCCAAAGTTTCATTTGAAATGCTGATGCACATTTGAAGAGGAGAAATACAAACAGCATCTAACTCAGATGCAGAGGACAGGGCAGAGAGAGAGAATGGAGTGGGTATGAGAGAAACCACCGCCAGATGCTTTCCCCCCAAATCCCATAATTGCACCATAATTGCAGGCTGCAAAGAAGGCAGCACCATAACGAAATTGGTCTCAGAAACTGGCTTTGGAGTTCTGATTGTTTTCTCTTGTGGACTGATTTGTGTTTTCTCTGGCCTGGTTGCCTCCTGGGCTGGATTTCCCTACAGACTGCCTCACAGATGTGGGTTGGGTGTGGGGGGGTGTGGGGGAAAGAAAGAGGGAAAAAAAGAAGGAAAAAAAAAGGGTATCTCGCTAAGGGGAAAAAAAGAGGGGAGGGAAGGGGAGGGGATGGAAAGGGAGGCGAGGGGAGAGGTGAGGGGTGAGAGAAAAGAGGGAAGAGGAGAGACGGGAGTGGAGAGAGGAGAGGAGAGGAGAGGAGAGG
>VZTO01018431.1:0-62804 GCA_013400615.1 Syrrhaptes paradoxus | reverse complement strand
GATAGTTGAATTTGATAAAAAAAAAAGGAACAACGGGAACAAGACACGAGCCTTGGACGAAGCGCTTCAAGACAGGAGAGAGGAGAGAGGAGAGAGGAGAGAGGAGGAGAGAGGAGAAGAGAGGAGGAGAAACCTTCCTTAAAAAAACTAGACTGCTGCTTAAAATCTGGTTACAGCAGAATGATCCCCACTTCAGCCTGGAAGAGACACAGCCGAGGCAGGAGGTTATAGAGGTCTACTCTCAGTAACACGAAGAATCTAAATGACACAGAACAGAAGACCAGTGAATGACTAGTTGATGTCCTTCCAGCGTAGGAATCCAAGTGAATTTAGCATGCAGTGGGTTCAAAACACAGAAGGGTAGTTGATTCTTCACACAGGACTTATGAAACACCTTGCTTATAGGTACAGGTTCAAAAGATCTGCATAAGTCCAAAAACTATAGAAAAATTCAAGAGAGAAGTTTACCCAGTGCTCCTAACTGCAAAGAGCTCACCTCAGAAAATGCCTGAGCCTGAGTTTTCGGAAAGAGTGCTGTCAGGACCTAGGAAAATGTTTTTGCCTTCATCTTCTACCTTTAGTTGACCATGCATAAAGCTGCTGTTGAAGAAGATGCTGCTGGACAAGATGGATTTTTGGTTTGAGTCAGTAAAGCTCTTTTTACAAAAGTTGGGCTTTCGCTTAGGTAACCACATAAGAAACAAAACCTGTAAGTAATCGCGAGAGCTGAACACTAGAGCAATAAAGTGGCTGACCCTGTGATTATGGGCACATCCCTGCAACTTGCTTAGATAAATCCTGCTCTTGTCTATGATGTATTTCCTCTTGGGGAAGGCAAGGCTGGGGACCAGGGTCTTGAATTAGGTACAATCTTTTATTAAGGCAGCTAAATGCTTTAGACTGACAGTGTTGGGGAATATGAAGTTAAAATACCATTTGTTTTTACAAGGAATGCGAAACGTTGAACCAAGAAACTGGCAGATTCTTGAACAGTCTTTCAGAACTTCCCCTTCCCAATTTATGTCAGACTAGGAGATGAAATAATTGCATTCTTAGATATTCAGCCCTAAAACCAAGAGAAGAGTGGTATTGTGATATGAACCTCGTCAGCTATCTCTAGTATAACTTAAATTGATTGAGATGGCCATACCCTGGACTTCTTTCTCTAGAGACTAGGTTGAGACCTTCAACTTGCTCTTATCATTTGATAACAGCCACTTTTGCTCCTGACTGCCCTAAGTCAAATGGAGTCCAATGACCCCAAGGTGAAAGGATCATTTCCAGACAACTTGATCAATAGCCCAAGTCTGTTTTGCAAAACTGTCAGGCAGATTTACCAACCAGGTCACCAAGTGTACTTATCCAGACTTTCACTCATAATGTTGATTGTAAAGCTAAAGACATTTTCTTCACACAATGCAGAAAGAAAGGGTTCTGTTATTGGCTCAAACCATTAAATCTTGTTGGTATAGGTTCTTCAGTCCCCATCACCAATTGTAATCTTCTGTTAAACTGGTGTAAAATTATCTGCCTTTATTTTACACATATGCATAAAGATATAAACAAGAGGCAGAGAAATGGATCTACTCACCTCATTTCTAAGTGCAAAGCAGAGTTAATGAGGATGAAACACATCTTAGATGATTTTAGCTACCTTGAACGTAAAAGATCTGCTTTAACCTATTTGTTCACACACCTTCTACCTTAAATAAGGAGAGCCTTCTCTCCTGGACATTTATCCTGTTCTGAGACAGTCACCTGCAGTGGCTGTGAGAGTGGACACACCTTTCTCATCGTTGTCTGCAGAAGAACCAGAACAGCTAGTCTGGATTACATGCACAGTTTTGAGCCATCTGAAATGTTATAATATGATCAACCCTCCTCCTAGGAGATAAAACAGCCTGTGATCTTAATTCTAGCCTTTGGACCGTACTGGACCCACATTTGTGGGGATCTGCACCTTGTGCAGACGCTTATCCTAGTGCAAAGTCAGTGTAAGATGCTAGCAAAAAAAAAAAAGAAGGATGGTGCTTTGCTTTTACTTAGCACCATGAAACAAGCATGTGGAGAAGAGTACAGGATCCACTGTTGCTATCATGGGGGCTAATGCAGAGATGGTTAGAGAGGGAGATAGCTTTGGTGAAAGCTGGACCCACTGACAGCAATCCCAGACAGGCAGGAGAAGGTGCAAGGTCAACCTGTAGATCACGAGAAACTAAGCACTTCCAATCCATTAATTAATTACACAGCTGGAAAGAGGGGACTGTAAAAAAAAAAGGTGAATACAATGACATTGCTGACAACAGGAGCCCTCTATTTATCAGTCATAACGAGCTTCTTCCGCCCCTCTGCGTCCTCCCTCCCCCAGTGCTGCAGCTGCACTGATGTGACTGAGCTCCCCTTCGCTCTCCAGTCCGTCCCCTCCTTGCCAACCTGAAGGTGACTCAGATATTCACGTCAGTCAGACTTTGGGGTATCTCAGTCTGTACCAGGCTGCTGGGAGAGTAAACACCACCCCCCTGATGCAACACATCTGCCTGCTCTCGCCTTGGGCTCCTTTGCCCAGCAGCTCCTTTCCTCCCCTCTTGACATCTTGTGCAATGAACCCCTGGCTGGAATTGGAGGGCTGAAGATGAAAGTGCCACCACCTGCTCTGAATACTTGAAGCTAATGAAGTAAACAGCCAATATGTTGAAAGTAAGGGCTTTTTTTTTTTTTTTTCCCCTCAAGTAGTACTGAATCAAATCAACTTGTTGCAGGAGATGCTGAGGCAACAGCAGAAACAAACTTCAGAAAGACCAACTAAACAAATTCACAGGTCTACCAGTGTCTACTGAGCACAATGACTTCAGAGGAAGTCCTTAAAACACTACCTTCAGGGGAAAAAATAATTGTCTATTCCCATGTCATCGACTATGGGAGTGTTCAAGAAACGTCTGGATGTTGTGTTGAGGGATATGATTTAGTTGGGGAGTATTGGATATGGTTGGACTGGATGATCTTCTAGGTCTTTTCCAACCTTATAATTCAGTGATTCTGTGATTCTGTGATATACTATGTCCCCAGTCACCTGCACCTAACTGTTTTTAAAAATGGAATAGGATAGATGGACCTGTGATGCCACCCAAATCAGACCTACTCTCAAGATGGCATGCTACAAAACAATACATAATTTAGACCTGAGATGACGTCAGCATTTTTTCTGCCCCAAAATGTTCCTTCTGGACTTCCCTAGCAGAATCCTTCACTGTGCCCTGCTGCTGGAGAACAGCCTTACCATACACAGGGAAACTGAGACAGAGCTAAGTGATGCACAAAGACAGGAAAATGCACAACACTTTCTGGAAAGTGTACATCGCTTAGTTAGCACAGTCTCTCTCTTCCACTGCCAACTTCATCAGGTAGCTCGGAGTTCCTGTTGGAGAGGAGAAGCATGCAAAGGATCAAACAAAACTGCATCTTTCTAGGAGGGGAGCTGCAACCTCAAGAGTGTTATTCCTTAGGAACAGAAGAGCAGAAAGGTGTGAACTTGTCGTTTGGGATAACAGAGCTGGGGTGCAGATGGTACACCTTTAATAGTCTCCTCTCATTTGCAAAGGCTATGAAAAGGAACAATGCCTATTACTGTTTCCCGTTTTACTCCACGCTAATGGATGCCTCTGAACTAGCAGAAGTTGTTCCCATTAAATTCCTGCATTATCAGGCCATTACTTGACAGGGCAAAGATTAATCACAAACTTTCCGGGGACCATTTATTCCATTTGCCAATCTATCTCTCCCCGTTACGCTGCTTTGGTTGTGTTGTCAATTTTTCAAGTGCCAAGGAGTTTGGACCGATCCAGTTTTCTGTCCATCCATCTGTCACACACCTGTCAATCTGGTTCGATCTGAATGCGCTGTTTGCTTGGGAAAGTCAGAAGAGGAGGGGAGGTGGGCGGGATGCTGAATGGTGTAGGAAGCAGAAGGCCCGTGTTTAAAAAATAAACAGAAAACAGATTAGCAGGCTGTATTATACAGAGAATGGACAATTCAGAGAAGTCGTAGAGGTAAGAGTGAAAATTTAACAACATAAATTTAACTTCTCCCCTGGTGCTGCAGGCTGACTCATATCGTTAGGCTGAGAAACTATGAATGGGGTACCTCAAAACACCCGTGGATTTATGGTTATAGTTCATTTTATTGTACTGCTTGGTGCAGGGCAGAGTGTGAAATGGATTGAATGGGAGAATAGATCTTTTAAGAAAATAAACTTTTAACTCAGTGGTCTAAGCCGTTATTCAACATCTTCAGAGCTTAGCACCAGGAGTGCTCAGGAAATGTAGCACGGGGAAAGTGAATTGTACAAACACTTGAGGGAGAAGTTAATTACCCATCCTGATTTCCTTTTAATTGGTATGCATTAAGGCAGTGACTTTGTTCACCGTTAGACCGGTTTTGAAGAAGACGACCTTTCCTTTCTGAGCTGTTTTACTTCACCACTAGGGTATTTGTCTGGTAACTAAAACGTATTCTCACCTCGCTGGCAGATATCATAGAAGATCCTGCTGTTCAGTTCAGCTCAGAAATAACACCCTGTGCTTTGCCATGCAGTTTGTACAGATTTGTGATTTGGAAATGGTCTTGGTTCTGAATTATAATCAGGGTAAAATCCATCCAGGTTCAAGAGTGATTTAATTGGACACAGTGGCCCAGATCCCTCCAAGTAAGTTCAGGTCTTTAACTAAGATACTAAAGCTTGGAGTTCAGCCATCCTAAGCCCTCACTGTAGTCAGTGGGGGAAAAAATAAGCAATTCAAATATTAAGTGTTTGTATTCCCTCTGGAAATCGCCCTCTCCCACCTCCAGCAGACTACAGTTATCAGACAACCAGTGTAAGTTTCTCAGGTAATTGTCTAAAGCTAGGTGGGTTGAATCTAAGCCCCAAGTCCATCTGGGATCCACCTCTAGCTCAAATGATCCTGATCTCCAGGAAACAGGAAATCCTAGAGTTCAAAGGCTGCAGCGTCGGGTTTAATATTCCGGACTCTCTCGACACTCTTCTTCGTTCACTCCCTTTTCACATCAAATTTTCCAGGAAGCACATGGCAATGATTACCTTGCTCCTCCTCCCCATGATAATTAACCAGACGCTGCAAATACCTTGACTCCAGTCCAAACTGATCTTACCTGTACCTTCCTTGGAGCCCTTGTGCTAGAAGACTGAGGACTCAACAGGGACATCCTTGTGGATGAGCTATTGATTCAGGATCTTTAGCATGACGAAAAGGTAAGACCCAAACTTTGCAAAAGCATCGAGCAACTGATAACCTCAAAGAAACGATGACAAAAAATTACAGCTGACAAAAGCCAGGTTCAAAACGTTTCACAGAAAGCTTCCATGAATGATGTCTGAAATCAAAGATGCACAACAGATACGCCGATTCCAAGCCCAGATGAGCTGGAACAGTGAAACACCTCTACCCTTTGCAGAGCAGGGTATGGTGCCTTCCAGAAGCACCAGGGGTAGGGNCAAAAGCCAGGTTCAAAACGTTTCACAGAAAGCTTCCATGAATGATGTCTGAAATCAAAGATGCACAACAGATACGCCGATTCCAAGCCCAGATGAGCTGGAACAGTGAAACACCTCTACCCTTTGCAGAGCAGGGTATGGTGTCTTCCAGAAGCACCAAGGGTAGGGGACAATGATTTTTTTTTTTTTAAGATTTCCTCTTTCTTCATCTACATGCAGCAGTGTAGAAGAAAAATTTTTATTTTTCTGTTTGCCTAACAGCAGATGACCTTCACGAAGATCACTGTGTCAGAATTAGTCCTTAAGCATCTTTACCCCTTCCTTTTTGCCTTTTTCCTGTCTTTGAAACTGATGGTTAAAAATGAGACAAAGTGGAACGATGTTCTCAGACAAGTTTGAAAAATCAGACTTGCCAGCTTCATCCTATCACTCTGGAGTGCCAGGTCTACTTTCATCAACCCACACTACAGGTTTCTCACCCTCAGTCCATTCAATCAAGGGAAAACAGTGCAGGCAGATGGAATAGGACAGTTGATCTAGCATCTACAGAGTCAGATTGGAACAATCCTTCCAGCAAAGCCTCAGTGGAGACCGAAAATAAAAGACAAAAAAAGAGATCCTTCTTCATTTCCATTAATAACTCTCCCTCTTACCTTTCTTCACCCCCTTTGCACGAAGTATCAGAGAACAGTGCCTCTTATTTCTGTCTTCCTGCTCTAGAAAACTTCTCTGTGAAATGGAGAAAAGTGCAGGGGATCTTGGAATATTTCACATTTGTTCGGAAGCTTACAATCACGCACTACTTGTCTAAATCCAGGTTAAAGTGCCTAGACAAATGTTAAGGTGACCTATCTGGAGTACTCCTAACAATTCACATCCCTTTGCACTCCTGCTGCAGTTGTGTGAGGACTGGGGGAAAGAAGACAACGAGATAATCAGAACATCAAACGCAGGTCCTTCAGGATGGGGCTGAGACACCCTGAACGAGGCTGGCTATAGAAATACACCTGCCACCAAAACCCATGACCCCAAACCGTTCATCATCAAGGACATATTCAGATAGTATATTTGGGAAAGCAAGAGGTGGGACAGAAACTAAATCTTTAGAAATCCCCCCAGCAATGCTCTCGGTGTCCAATGCCGGTGAAGTCTCTGCAGTTGGCTCACGCCAGGCTCTCCTTCCCTGACTCCAGGCTGGCACAATGAAAGATGCTGGAAGGGACTCTAAACACTGTCACATCAGGGCTACCTGTCACTCTCTCCTTTTCAACTCTTTCCCCTTTACTCCAACTTAAAGGTAGGAGGAGGTTGGGGGGGGGGTCTGCAGTTGGTTTTTGTTTTTTTTTTTTTTCCAAAAATGAAATACACTTCTGATCTCCCCTTAAAACTTTCTTCTCCCTTCCATTCGAAACTGACATATTGTGCCTGTCAGGTTTCTTTTTAAGTATTCACTTCACTTCCAAGCTGGCTGCTACCTTTGCTTCTAAAGCAAACTATTTTCTCCATTTACGAACCCAAGTTTGTTGTTATTTTAAGTATTTTTTCACCAGAAATGTCAAAACTTTGCACTTTAAAACAATACAATGGGGAAAGCTGCACGTTTGTGCTGAATAGGGGAAAAGACTGTGAGAGAACTGTAATATTCATCAACAATTCAGAACAAGAACAGGACTTCGGCTCCTCTATTTCAGTTTTAACAAAAAAGACAGGAGGCAAAAGCCTGCCGCGCAGCTGAAACTGCAAATGGTGCATTATTACTGCGTGCACAGGAACAGTCAGGGGCAAAAAGTCTGTAGTCACGTTCTCTTATACCCAAAGCTTCCTCATGGCATGTTTATATCGTTCTGGGCAAACAATGACAAAAGTACACTAGATTTCTGAGGCACTGGATATTCACTCAAAAAAACTGTCCTAGTATATAGCAAGACCTTATTTGCTTAGATCAGCTAGAAAAAAAGTGCTGCAAACTCAATCCCTCTGTATAGCTGTGCTATTTAGACTTTACGTGTGCAGCATTTCAGGCAGCAAGAGACAGTATCTTTAACCGTCTCTCGGTTGCACCTCGCCATCTCTCCTCCTTTATTTCAGTGCCAAGACAGCGTCATTGAAAACGGAGGTCAACAACCGATTGTGCAGGTGCCAAAGATGGCATGGAGTAAGGCAGAGGAGTGGGGAGATGGGGCTTTTTGAAAGACACATTTGTGAGAGACAGGTGCCTCACACAGAAGCAAGATACTGATCAGCTGCGTGTGTCTTTCAGTGGCAGCCTCCTGGCTCCCATTGGGTTTCTCCCTGTACATGTAACCTCTAATTTTGGAAATAAAATGCCTTACACTGAAAAAAAAAAAAAAAAGAAAAAAAAATCAACATGTTGCTATTTAATGGTTGCTGATTCCATAGTTTAATTCATTATTGAAGTTTCACCTTGCTCTGAAACAATTAGGAGTGCTCATATGATCAGTTACCAAGTCTCAGTTGGGAGGTAACAATTTATGGCTGAGAAGCTGGAGGTGACAACTTCTGAAAGTGCCTTTCACTTGCATGTCCCCTCAGTTGTGACAAATGTATGCAATGATGTAAACACATATTTCAGAAAAAAAAAAAAAAAAAGTTAAGGAAGAGTGCTGTTACACAACAAGGATCACAACCAACGGTGCATGCTGGTGTACGACGGTAGATGCTGTATTATGTGAGGCACAACAGAGTGAAATATTTCCATATATTCTCGGAGAAGGAAAGGACTGGTGGGGAAATAAAAATGAAGTCCAATTCTCTATTCAAAAAAACACGATGCAACGTCAAGCCTTTCGTAAACTGACCATCACTGCTTGCTTGCAAGAGGTGCTGGGGAAAGATGCCCCATGAAGACCAAAAATCGGTGGGAAAGGGGCGAGTAACTAAACTAGCAAGTGCCATAACATGAACATGCGTTGGCCCCATCCTTTTAGCTCAGCAGAGAGTTAAATGTGCTCCAGGACGGCACCAATAACCTTGCCTAGCTGTTCTTGTGTGCTGAGCTCCCACTGGGAACATTACAATAGGTTCCAGCAGGGTGGGGATGAGCAAAAGGGGAGCAGGTTGCTAGTCTTCAGCGATACACTGTTTATCCAGCTTAGCCATAAAGCAACGTAAATCAAGCATGTCATCCTACCTAATTGCATGTTCATATAGGACTTAATTGGTAATATTCCTGCAACCCAGCTCCTCAACCTTCATGTTGCACCGAGTTCCTCTCAGAGACTAATGAGCTTTATACAACAACAAACATTTAGGTCTGTTGTTCTAATTCATTAACATAATGGGCAATACAATGAGCAGTTATGATAATAAACAGTAATAAGAGGTATTAGCGACACTTATTCCTAGCAATACCGGGGCTGTACGGGGTGCTTGTACAGTGAAAATGTTTTGGTAAAAAGGGGGTACAGTCCTCCCAGGTCCTCTCTCACTGGCTGGAGACTATCAGTCCCGAGTCTGCCAGCTGAAGGTGACAACACTCTATAAATAATTGTTGTCACAGATGACAAAACAGGACTGAAACATCTCAAATGTATAATTTTATTTTTTTTTTACAGTGAAATAATTTGAGACAAGAACATGGAAGACAACAGGAATAATGCAGTTTGTTGAGCAATTTTGTGAAATACACTGGCCCATCCCAAAAAAAAAAAAGTTAAGTGCTGCCTGAAGAAATTTAAGCTGTTCTCCTGTTTGTAAATGCACTTCAGTATGTACAGGAAAGGGAAACGCTAACAGAGTGGAAGTGTTTTGGTTGTTTTCCTTGACATTCAGGTCAGCCATCTCTGACTATAATTAATTTTCCATGATCATCTGACACTGTAATTAACCACTGGGACTATCTGGTCCCGAAATGCACATGGATGTGCACATACACACAAATTTTTTTTGAGACTCTGCTGAACGTAACTGGTTCACTGTAGTGTAGTCCACACTTACATCAATCTCTTGCATTTTGGATTATGTGTAGAATATCACATTTCCATCAGAAAAGCTCATTCCTCTTTTTATTTTTCAGAAAGATAACACCATGTAACAATGGGGACCTTGCTGAAAAGTGTACCATGCAATAGTACAAACCCATACCCACGGCTTACATTTTAATCAGTGATCTAAACAAGTTCAGACCTTACACTCTCAGGTCCCTTCAAAATTTGTTAATCTCTGGCCTCTCCCTCCTTTTGGGTTTATGGGAGAAAATGCGTAAATCTAGTTATGATGGCATGGATGTACTGTGGGTAGGACAGACCTATAGAATAGTGCTTTGTTCTTTCTCATGCCAAACTAACCACCTGGACTTAACAGTCACATGCCTGAGAAGCAAGGAATCATTCACCTTTTCGCTTGGTTGCTAGAAATTATATCCTATTTACAGGCCAGGATTTTTTCCTCCCTTTGTTCTCCTATGAAAAGAGACTTTCCATTTCTAGAGTCGTACTCAGGCTCTCAGTGACAGACATTTCACTAGAAAAGAAATACAAGGCTACAAAAATGTATGATTTCTGAAATATATGTCCAGAACTTTATTACAATGGAAATATTTTTTTCTAATTGAAATTTACGCTGCTGTTATGACACTAATTCAATTATTCCTTATATTTCATCCATCATAATTTTATCTTCTTGTAAAAGAAAAGTCACTTGGTTCCCTGACATTGGTAGAGTTGACTAAAGAAGGATGGGTGAATCTGCACTCTAACAACATCCTTTTACAATTAAGCATAAGGGCAGTATTAAAATAAAATCATAGAATCATAGAATCATTTAGGCTGCAAAAGACCCTTACGATCATCGAGTCCAACTGTTAACAATAAAATACAACAGAATAAAACCACCTGGAATAAATATCAAATATCCAAAAGGTTTGTAAGAAAAGATCACCCAAATGCTACCTGGCAATTTAATGTCATATTCCTGAAAAGCTGGATACCTCTTTGGAACAGTTCAGATCAGAAATGCACAGGCATTTGGAGAAAGCTGAAAAACTTTTTGCTGCAGGAAGCAAGACACCCTTTCAAACAAGCCACAAATCACCACCAAAGACTTGTAGATGGTGCTGAGAACCTGTGCTATGCAACACGTGGTAAAAACTGTCTTCTGCTGGAGGTGCATCGTCTTTATACCTCTGCCATCCCTCATGGACCCTCCATATGTTGGGAGTCTCTACAGTGACTCAGACGTTCCACATGTTTCCTGCCAACAAACAGTGTTTCTGTGCAGGCAATTACTTTAACTATGGTGGGAGTTAATATGTGTAAGGACGTGAAATGACCACTCTGTTGACAGTTTCAGATATTTATCTTCTACACACGTGACTCACACATAATGGCAATTTCAGCCATATGTTTGGCTGTGAAATTCCCTCATTGAGTATCAAAATGCCATAGGTACAGCTATTTTTTTTGCGTAAAATCACCAATGACTCTCTTGCTACGAACCTCTCTGGGGGAAACAAACTGAGGAGGTCATTTTTTGCTCTTACAAGATCCAGAAAAGACAGGGAAGAGTGGCTCATCTAAGCTGTCCACATTTTAAGCCTAGCCTCTAAGCTAGTCATTTAAGCCAACACTGTAATCAATAAAGAGTGATCTGTACCCTCCATGAAAGACACTCATTCCATCCTAAAATTGATGGAATCTTAGAAATATAGGTAATATTAGGTATATAACTTTCAGATGGTTAGAGAGAACATACTATCTTTCATCAACCAAAGAGGCAGCATGATTCTGTCAGTCCAGTGTACAAAGATTCAAGTATCCAGTGCTCCTTTGAATTCAGATGTTGCAAAAGCCACAGTGTTTACGTTAAGTATCGATAGCAAGTAATTGGAACATGATCATCCTGGCCTCGTTAGTAAGGATAAAACCTCGCTTAGTTCCCATCGGGAAACAGAAAGGCACCTACAGCAACGCTTTCCTTGAAAACATCTCATTCATTCCACTACGACTCTTGCAGGAAACCTCTTCAGGGCAAGAGACACTTTTTCATTTGATTTGCACAACATCAAGCACACAGTTTGCATTAAAACACTTTAACCGCCATTGCCACCAAGCCATGCCATCAAAGACGTGGAGATTCACCAGTTCATGTTCCACCCATTCACAAAATCTGCTCATCTTCTCACTCGGACTGAGACCCACAGGAGCCACAAAGAGGTGGGTGCATGCCACACCTCCCTTGGAAGGAGGTTTAGAAAAAGAGTTTATTTCGATTAATGGGGTACGAGGATAGGGGAAGACATGTTCATTTGTAACCTGGGACTTCTGAGGGGTACCTTTGCCTCAGGATCAATATTGGTGGTGCCACAAATGTCTCTGTCATCCTGCCCTCCCCTCAACAAACACACACATCATTTTTCTTCCTTTCAGGCCTCCTTCCTCCTCATCCCAGAAGCTTTTACAAATCTTACCCCTTCCCATCAAAGCAAACTCCTAATGGAGTTCAGTCTTGGAGCAGGGGGAGTAGGGAGAGAAGTTGATTGTTTTAGAGAGGAAAATTATTCTCTGCTTTCTCTTATCACAGCCCTTTGTTTTCCACCCAGAAAACATACATCGTACTTGAAGGAAATAATATTATTCTCCAAAAAAATAGGAAGATGAGGATTGGATTCATTGGTAAATTTGAATCCCATCTTTGACAATCTCACCATCCATTTATCTACAGCTTGACTGTGAACGATGTATTGATGGTAGCTCACTTAATGATTTTAGAACTAGTATTGCTGGTGCCCCAAGCCAATTTGCCATTAAATAGCAGAGACTTGGAGCCTTTTCACTGTACAGTCTAATTTCTGGAGGGAGAGGAGACGGGAATTGGTTTCTCTGTGTGCGATGAAAAGTTGATTCTCACCAGCAAAGATTTGAAATCTTAACAGATCTGCAGTTTTCTTATGTATATTTTAGAGGTATTTGACAGTATTCAAAGTGCAAATCCATGGCACACAGAAATGGAAAGCTAAACCTAGCCGAGAAGCGTTAGCTGTCACAAAAGCTAGTGAGCATTATTTATTCATTTATTTAAGAAAGGTGAACCCTACATTTACCCCACAACACTGGCTGTAGCTAGAAACGAATCTTTCTCGACAGTCATGCAAAAGACACATAAACACAACTTAAACCTTCAGATGGGATGTCTCCATTACAATTGCAAATGGATTGGGTTTGGATGTATGGTCTACAGGATGCTGGAGTGTTGTCAAGGTCTGCTGCTCTTCCCACACCCTTCCAAAAGAACCCTGACAAAACAACCATAGTTATGTTTTCAGAAAGTAAGTGCATTCATTCAGAAATTCTGAAGACCTCTAGATCCTTCAACTGCAACTGTTTCAGGTGCCTCTTGCCAAATTTACTTAAATCATAGCGGCGCAGACCGGTTGGTGTCAGCCCAGGTCTCCATCAGTGCCAGACACAGCACCAACGCCAACAGCTCTCCATCATTGCTTTTGTCTGACCCTCTGCATAGCACAGAGCAGTGAATTTTCCCATTAGGTCTTTATTAAGTTCAATGACTTTTAAAGTTGAAATTTATCTTCCAAAAGAGCCCTCTACTCTTTTTGGAGAAACTAATAGGAAGTACGCCACTTGTTTCCCAGTTATACTCACTGCTTAAAACAAAAAAAATCTATTTGTCTAATTTTAACTTCTGATCTTTGTTTCTTGCAATGTTTGCTCCCTTAGAATAAAGAGTCTTTTATTACCTGGTGTTTTCTTCCTTCTGAGGGTTGGCCACATGGTCATGAGCTAACAAGTCACTACATCATGTATTGAGTCATCACTGGGTTGGGCACGTGCCTCCAGCTCAGACCTTTTACTTGGTGACTGCTGTGCAACAGCAACATGTCTGGCTGGCTGCTGTGTCTCACCAGGGTGGTGGTGACTTCTTCAGTGTAAAAAATATTGTTTGTGATCATGTAATTGTGCTCAACTCCTTCCCCTCCATCTCTGCTTCTCCTCCCACCCCTCATCTGTTTGTGCATTTGGACATGTTGTTCCCTATTTTTTTTCTTTCTAATTTGGACCTCCGTGCTCCTGGCTTCTTCTCTTCCTCCTTTACCTTACTCCCTGGGTTCTCACTGCTCCCCAAACCTGCTTGTCTTGCAACAATCTTTGCCCAGCTCCTGCTGGTGGGTCTGTCAGTTCTGTTTCCTTGAGGAGTTAATGTTAATAATGGCAGAAAATCTCATTAGCTTGGACTCCGTAACTTCATTTTAATGCCAGTGAGCTACATTCCAGCATCAGGAGCTAGTGATTCAGACCGCAAGCTCTGTGAGGTAGTGTCTTTGGTTATGCACAGTAATGACATCTTCTCACTGATGATGGTTCTGATGACTTCTGGGGGCCTAGTAACAATTATAATAAGTGATTTAAGTGGTGATCTGTGTAAGTAATTAGGTAGCTGTCTCTCCCTCTCACCTTCCCGGGGCTCCTCTGCGTGTGATCCCTGTAGCCTTTGATTATCAAAATTGTCAGGATGCTTCCTGACTGACTGTGAGCCTGGATTGATTCAGTCTGTGCCTGCCTCAGTTTCTCATGGGCTGAGCAACTATAACAGTTCCTTCTTCAAGGCCATGAGGGCTAAAGCTGTAGCGTTTGTATCATATTTTAAATTCCTCCAGAACAGAGACTCAGGATACGCACAGTGTCATTTTGCTACAGAATCAGAATATTGCACAACCTCATTATTTTAATTTCACTTATGTTTCCAGCACTAGTGGATTTTTTTGCGTCTAGGAGTGTATTTTCAATGGCTCCAAGAAAAGGCAGAGAAGAGGCTGCCTCAGTATCATTGGAATATGGGAAGTCAATCATCTTTTGTCCTTTTGGAAAGCTATTAAGTATTATGAACGGACTGGTGAACTGGACAAAACTTTCTGGCAATAAATGGGCGATTCTTCCTTCAGAGAAGGGACAAAATCCTAACACCAGGTGTCACAACCCTCAGTGAAAGGAAAGAGATGAATTTCACAAAATTTCACAAAATTACGTGACCATAGTAAGAAATTNATGTTAATAATGGCAGAAAATCTCATTAGCTTGGACTCCGTAACTTCATTTTAATGCCAGTGAGCTACATTCCAGCATCAGGAGCTAGTGATTCAGACCGCAAGCTCTGTGAGGTAGTGTCTTTGGTTATGCACAGTAATGACATCTTCTCACTGATGATGGTTCTGATGACTTCTGGGGGCCTAGTAACAATTATAATAAGTGATTTAAGTGGTGATCTGTGTAAGTAATTAGGTAGCTGTCTCTCCCTCTCACCTTCCCGGGGCTCCTCTGCGTGTGATCCCTGTAGCCTTTGATTATCAAAATTGTCAGGATGCTTCCTGACTGACTGTGAGCCTGGATTGATTCAGTCTGTGCCTGCCTCAGTTTCTCATGGGCTGAGCAACTATAACAGTTCCTTCTTCAAGGCCATGAGGGCTAAAGCTGTAGCGTTTGTATCATATTTTAAATTCCTCCAGAACAGAGACTCAGGATACGCACAGTGTCATTTTGCTACAGAATCAGAATATTGCACAACCTCATTATTTTAATTTCACTTATGTTTCCAGCACTAGTGGATTTTTTTGCGTCTAGGAGTGTATTTTCAATGGCTCCAAGAAAAGGCAGAGAAGGGGTTGCCTCAGTATCATTGGAATATGGGAAGTCAATCATCTTTTGTCCTTTTGGAAAGCTATTAAGTACTACAAACGGACTGGTGAACTGGACAAAACTTTCTGGCAATAAATGGGCGATTCTTCCTTCAGAGAAGGGACAAAATCCTAACACCCGGTGTCATGACACTCAGTGAAAAGAAACAGATGAATTTCACAAAATTTCACAAAATTACGTGACCATAGTAAGAAATTCACTGGTTCCTAAGAAATTATTGAAGTGTCTGGATGCTCAGGCACTTTTAGAGCAGTGATACTCATTCCCAATTAACGTCTGGCATGTGGTCACTGAGACTCACTCAGATGCCCAGGCTAACAATTCATTTTTAAGACCAAGCAGAAATTGCTAAGGATCTATTCTGGATAGGAGTCGGGGTTGGGAAAATCAGGAAGTTCTCTTTCATCTTGAAAGCAAAATCTCTGAACCTGTGTTACTCGAACAGATTCTGGCTCACAGGCTTTATTTGCTTTTCAAATCTCTCAAGATCTCCCTGTTCCTTTCTTTCATATATTTTAGCTTTAGGAGAAAATTAACCCTTAAAAATAAATAAAGGATTTATAAGTAGACAGGGACCTAAAATCTGTATGTAACGGATGTTTGCTTGAAGCCTTTAGCAGTTCTTGTCTAGTCTCTAGGATAATGAGATAGATACAATTTTTATATTGCTATTGCAATAATAATAATTGTCTTTTAAAATTTGTATTCTGCTCATGGTGTCATCCCATCACCTTCATCTAAAACTGCTTGGCACAGATCATTCTGTCTTTCTGGTGCTGGTCTAATTTGACATCTGGGAAATATCTGTTACAACTCACACCCGATTTTAGGACTGACAGATGACAAAACTCTGGAAATGGCTGCCATGGTCCCAAAACTTGACATATACTCCCAAAGAAAATTATGGCATATACCTTGAAGTGTAAATGGTACCCGAATGTTAGCATTAAACATACAAACAGGGAAGAAATATTGTCTTTAGGAGAGAACTGAAGAGCTAGAGGATGGTTTGGTCGTCTTCTACTACTAGCTTGATTCTAGTACCACGGATCGAACAGTCCATCAGTGTTTAAATTTATGCAAGAAACCCAAGAAATTGATATCTTTCTTATCACCATTGCTACCCATTTTCCCTTTACAATCCGTATTTGAATTAAAATACTTTAGATATTTTCAGGAGGAAGAAAAACATTTCTCCTCCATCTAGTCTTTCACCAAAAAAATATTTAAATCTTTTTTGCTTGAGTGAGTGGTGTTTTCTCTTTGAGGGGAAGATGTTGGAAGGCAGAGGGGGCTGATGTATCATTGAACAATGACAATTAAATGAATTTCATTTAGCAGGTCATAAAGTTAATGTGCCTAATTGGAACATAAGGATAGAAGAAAGAAGAGAAAAAAAGAAACCCTTGTATTATCCTTTCTATTTCTTCCCCCTTTGTTTTTAAGGATAGCCTATCATTAGTCATCATGAAAGCTCTCGGTGACCACTGAAACAGAGAGGGACCTTTGACACAGCTTGATCAATCCTAATTGAATAGACCAGAGGGACAGCAGCCAAAAGGAGGGGACCCATTCTTTGCATTTGACAGCCTCGTCCTTTTTAGTTTGTCAGCTGTCAGAAAACATCGAGGCACTTTCAGGGTGCGTGCGAACGCTTTAAGTTGCCATATAATTTTTTTTTGCTACATGAAGAAGATTGTTTTCAGGCTTGAAAGGTGTTTGGTCTACTCAGAAGATCTGAGATTCAAAAGTAGGGAGGTACCTGCTGGATTCAGTGAAGTAAATGGGAACTTTGCTAGCTGAGGCCTTGCAATTTTTCCTCGAATGAACAAAAAGTTTAGTTCCCCTCCCCATTCCATACACACCAGTCTAAGCTGATCGCCATCACCCTTTTACCATTTGAACTCCGCTTTGCACAGGAGCTGGATAAGAGGCAGAGCCTGAGACTCAATATTCCTGTGACACACCTCCCTTGGAGATGCTTTCTGTATACTTATGCGCTTCTTTTGAAAAGTTGATAGCTTTAAGAGGAAACATGAACTCCTAGAAAAACTGCATCTAGGGGAGCAGGCATTCATTGTGTTTGCGCTGCCGTAACGGGCAACATCCTTTTGGCTTCTAAAAGGCTGTCCTGCATAAGCCCTAGAGTGACTGTCACTAGACCTGAAAAAATACTTATAGAAATGTAGAGGTGAGGGAGGAAAGGGGATAGAAGATGATTGCTGTCGTTCTTCCTGCTTTGCTATCCCTTCTCCCCCAGCTATGCTGGTGTGGCATTGCTGCAGCCAAGGAATTGATTTCCCAAGAGAAATTTCAAGCAGTAAATAGGAGAGCAGAGTAGGCATATCTGGGGTTGGTTAAAAAGAAGTCGTAGACTAAAGAACATTACCAAAGACCTTCACTTCACACTCAAGCCCTTTCATACTCAGTTCTGAGACTTTTTTACTAGCCCTGACTTCCCAACCTCTCCTCTTGCCTTCCATTACATGTAACTTTTTGGATCAACCTTTGCCTCTCCTGATGATTCTTCACATCGAAGCACCAGGCCACCAAGAGGATTTACTGCTTTGACATCGCTTGCAGCCTAATGAGTTTAAAATGCTGAAAATCTCCCCAGAAACTTTGTCCTAACTGAGCCTCCATCCCAGCTGTAAAAATCCAAACAAGACCTGGAGGTTCTGCCATCTTCCCCTGTTATGTTGGTCAAGGCACAGACGTAATTGCATCTCATTTCTTCTCTCACATTTTGACAAGTCACACAGGAACTTAAGAAAGGTCCACACTATTGTCACTTCCCGATCACCTCACTTACTGCATTGCTTAAAAACCACACTCTTTTCTGCTGTAAGGACTGTGTCTCTCCATCTACTTTGGCAGAGAAAATGCACACCAGCGATCACACCTCCTCTAGCCATCAACTGTATCAAGAGACACCTTCTTCACAAGTTGCAGGGTGAGTGACATTTGTCATTGACAGTTCCTCTGGGCAAAGTTTGGAATTTTGCATCTATTTCTACAATGAAAGATTTGCTGTAAGCTCTTGATCTTGTATTGTTCTCAAAAGGACCCACCTCGAGCCAGCCGATGCACAGGGAAGGTCTGGAGTGAGGCTGTGATGGTGAAGGCTCCTGTCGTATTCTAGAACGTGTCTCAGCCATGAAAACCAAGTGAACTCAGCTGCACGGGAAATACCATCTGAGCTCTGGCAAGTCATACTTTTAATGTAAAGAATTCACAGGCATCTCTTGTCTCAATATTCAGTTTATGCTGAGAGAGGAATTTCCCCTCGTTGCACTGGGTACTCCTGTGACAGCTGAGTGGGGCTACAGGTCCAGGAACAGCAAAATGCTGTGTTCTTACGCCCGATTTCCACTGACAAATGCCTCCCACTGTAGCAGCTTCACAGGATTTTAATTTCCACCGAGAGCAAAACTTAGTTGGCCACTAAGCCCCTTTTAGTCCCAGAAAGGAGAGAGGCCATGAGGGAGGTACCGTAAACTACTTCCAAACATTTCTCAGGCTGTAATTTAGGGAACTTGGGTCTCAGCTGAATTTAGTCCTCTGATAAATAAACAAAAATGAGATGAAACTCAGGTTTCTTTGCCTTGGTGTTTCCGACAGAAACTTTTGATTCTCCAGCTGCCCGTGATTCAGAGAGATGTGTTGAAAACTAATTTAAGACCCAGCAGAACTGAATACAGCACCGCGTTCAGCCAGCTGTGAAGATTCATGCCAGTGCATCTGCCACAAGACAAATGATGAATGTCTGGTGGTGTTTGGGAAGATTCTGCAGCCCAGAGCATACTGCCTTGATCTTGAACGTCAGAGAACAAGTCCTCATACTGCTAGCAATAATGGGAATGCCCGGTTCCTACACCTCTTCTTTTTATCATAGCAAAGAGAGGCTTAATATTAGGAAAAGCAGGAGGGAAAGGAAAGTGTAAGGTTTGAAGGTGGGTGGCTATGAAAGTTACAAGCATAATGTGCCAGGGTTGCTGGCAATGTTTCCTTCCAGCTTAAATTCAAAGGTGCAAGACAACCCTGTCTATAAGTAACACATCTCACACTTTGGCTTCAAGAAGTAAACTCATTTTATTCAGGATAGAGATACCTTCTGGAGAGAGGAGAAAGTAATCTGTGACTTGGTGGCATCAGTACAGTGATGAAACAGTTCCTGAATGTACAGCCTGTTCCATGTGGGTGTCCCACCTGCTGCAGGAACCACAAAGTCAATCTCCATGGCCTCTCATAAACAGAAATCTAACTAGATAATATCAGTTGTCTCTACTGACATTGACACGAGTCAAGGAGATATTGAGATCTTTTCACATATGATGACATTTTCTTCTGGTCCATGGTGATATGGGATTTCCTCCCATCGTCCCTCACATGAGTATTTCTCAAGTGTTTGAGCATGGAATTGTTGGTTCATGTAGAAACATCTCATGGTGCTTTAAAGGTTTCTGTAGCGTTAAAGTTCACAGTCCATATTCTCAAAAAGCACAAGAAAGAGAGAAATCATAGGAAAAAACTTTATCCTTCGTATGTATGGAAATATAGTGGTAAGGGTTTGAGGAAAGGACAGAGAGGGATTTAAAAACTGGAATGAGCTATCTGGAAAAGACAGACACAAAGTAAAGGACAGACAGAGATGGGCTAAGAAAAGGAGAACCAAACCAGCTGCTTTAGGAAGGACACAAGCTACAGGAAAACCAAAAGAAAGAACAAATATCACTCTCTTCTGTTCTTTAACATTTGGAAATAAAGTAGTTTCTGTTTCAGCAGTCCTCTCCTTGGGCTTCCCATGTCCTGGTCTAGTAAAGTCTAAAGACGCATGCACCACTTGCTAGTTGCAGCACGCTTTCCAAAGCAGGTATTAACGATGCATCGGAAAGAGCAAACTTATAAAAGAGAACTTACATGGGTGCAGTAATCAGCCGCTTACCATTGACTTGAGTTTCACTGCCATGGGTCTGTAATGTTCTAGAAACAACTCTAAGAATTTGGTAGAAAGTATTCCTTACTCAGGTATTCCTGGAGTAATTTGGCACTGAAAGTTTTGTGAAACTGACGAAGAATTACTGAAGTTTTCACCTTTGATAATACTGGAGCTGCCGTGCCTTTAAACTTCAACTGAGGAGCAGTAAAATTTGGTGTAATTGAGAAACAGTTGCTTAGCTCATTACAAAATCAGATGTGCTTTTTTGCAGAAATTAATGTGAAGGCAAGAGGAAAAGAAAAGAAAAAATAAAAGACAAGAGAATCACTATATGGCTCATTACAAGTAAATTTGATTCTGTTCAAACAACCCTGTCTACAGAGACATTTGAATCAGCAAAATGAGATACTTAGCAAGGGACTGGTACATCTCAGTCTTGCTGGACTGTCCTTGCTCTTCATCCCTGTAATAACGTAATAATTGAAAAGACTCATTCGTATTTCACGTGTGCTCATTACAGAGACAGTTTTTGAAGAACCTGAAAATCCTAGATGCATTTCTAAAGCAGAAACAAAATAAGGAATGACAGTCTTATTCTACAAAGTAAAAAAAAAAAAACCCAAAACAAAACCCGGGAGTAAATTCTTACATTATATTCTACTGTAGTAAGAGAGGGGACTTTTTGTATATTTTTTATGGTTCCTCCCCCAGACCTTTTGCATGGTACAAACCTGCATTTGCTTCACTCTATTTTATTGTTAAAATCAGTGTTAGAATATTATTTCACTCATTCAGAAAAATTGGGGAAGAGTGAAATGTCACTTTTCTCCAAATGTAAGCGCATTTCTCTCTCTCTACTAATGCTGCTAACTGTGCAAGAAAGTCTATGGGAGCAGATTCCTCACCCAGACATCAAAACCAATACTGACAAGCTATAACTTGTAATCAAAGATTGACCTCACTCAGATTGTATAGGACTCTAGGGAGAATCCTGGGAACTGCAGACTACTGAGTCTGACTTCCATCCCTGGGAAGATGACAGAGCCTGTAATAAAAAATAAAATCATACAGTACATGAATTGTATTTTCTGTTGGGAAATAGTCAGCATGGCTCCTGCAAAGGGAAAGCCTACCTCAGTAACCTGCTGGAGTTCTAGCAGTGTGGCNCACGGTTTGCTTTTCTGACTTCCACAGCCCAGGACAGACACACTGTAGTTGGGGAAGGTACCAACATGGGCAGATACAATGATCAGTGTGATGGGACAGTGGCCTCCTGAGGAGAAATTGAGAGTGGGACAATTCAGGAATCTGAGGAGAGGTATCACTGAGCTTTACAAAAGGTGAAAGCACTGGATAAGCTGAATGAGGAAATGTTGTTCAACACGTAGTGCAAGAAAAGAAGTAGGGGAACACTGGAAGTAGGTGTAAAACAGACAAAGGAAAAATATTCTTCATGCAGTAAGTAGTGAACCTCTGGAACTTGCTAAGATGAGAGATTGTGTGGAAGGACGAGATCAGCTAGTTTATAAAGTCCATAGAGTTCATAGAGAGTAAGTTTGTAAAATGGAGACCAATAGGATGAGGCACGGAAGCACAAAAGATTAGTCTGCAGAAAGTGGCTGGTTTTGCATGCTGTCCCTGAATAGCATCTCTTAGTGTTTCTGCTGCAGAGTGAACACTGGGATAGATGAACAATTGGTCTGGACATTTCTTATCTTCTTACATATTTGTGCTACTTTGATGGCAGACCTGATTTCCACACCCATATGGAACATGCCAGTTCTGAATCAAAAGCCACGTAGCTATGGTTGTTCAGGAGTTTGTTCCAAGCTACACTGAAAATTATGGAATACAAGGCCAAAGTTGGTACCATGCTAAAGCAGCTGCATGACCCAGCCTAGAGATAACTTGCACATGGCCAGCTCAAAGCTGGGTGAGAACCAATTAAGGTCTATCTGGAAAATATTTCATGGGTATCTCTTATTACAGCCTGGTACCTCCAGGGTCAAAGGTTTACCAGGTGTCTCCTGGGATACTGAGTCAAATCTCCTGCTCCCAAAAACACATTGTTATCCATGGCAGGAGGAAATTTAAGGGAGCTATTTTTCTGGGACTGTGTAAGAGATCAGTATGGTCCATACTGGCTTCTAACTGAGGATATATTTTGTGAAACATTAGCTCATTATTTATCTCCTGGTTCTTTCATACCCCAGGTGGGCCAGTGGCATGAATATTTCAAAAGAGGCTTTGCTTATCACTCTGAACATAATATAAGAAAAAAAAAAAAAACGGCCCTTCTCAAAGGCAGCTGCTTCTTCTGATCCAAGAGTTTGGGATGACCTGTAGCTGTCATTTTCATAAACCTAGTCAGCAAGGGCACTGGAGTCTAAACGATACTGACTGATGCTATGGAAATAGCCTGTCCTTTGTGGAGACACTTTATCACAGTGCTCATAATTGGAAGAGTGAGTGTATAGATCTAAAGCAGGGATTCACCAGTGAAGTCCTGGTTATACTGTTAGAAGAATCTTCTTTCTAAAAATAGGGCAGCAGTTACATCCTATTTTTGGTAACCAGCACGTGACTGGGAATGAGGAGGAAAGGGTAAAATCCTGACCTCACCTGCTCCTTCATGAGTCCTGGATAGTGAGCCTCAACCTTGTTCCATTGCAGGTGTGAGGGATGGCCTGGCTTGGGTCTGCAGAGCAATAGGCATAGTAAGGATCTACTCAAGCTTTGCACTTGGGTGAAAGTCATCCTTGGAATGATCCCAGTGAAAGACACTCAGCAGACAGCAGATTTACACATTCAGCCCATTTGGCTGTCTGTAGTAACTCTACTTCCCTTTTAAATCCAGAAAGGGGACAGACTTTGCCATCTGGTATTGCTAATGAAAGGTTGAGTGGCTCAAGAGACCTGTCGCTCAGGTGGAAGCCCGTCCACAGCTGCAGTCTGGCAATCCACCGAAAACAAGAACTGCTCTGAGCTCGTCCTAGCCAAACTATAGGCGGGCTCCCCATTTTCCTCTTTTTGTGAGACAACTTCATTTTGGGCTTCCCTCAAGGATTTAGACTGGTCACTGTGCTCCCTCTGTGCCTTGCACTTGTCTCTCCAGAAGTACAAACTTTTCACCTGGTTCACGCACCATTACCGTGCCTAAGGAGTGAGAATACTTCAAAGCCCCTTGTGGTCCACATTCACAGCACTGGCAGCTCTTCATGGAAAGATATAGGTAAATCTCTGAATTCTTTCATCTCTTTCCAANAAGGCACTAAAGGGTGTGAATGAAACAGTATGTTCATTTCCCCATAGACTTTGTTGGTCACTCCTAAGAACAGAACACAAATAGGATGGATCAATGAGCAATAAATAGCACAAGGGTGCCTGACAGCCCACATAATAGTTCCATGTGCAGTTTTTTAATAGTTTCTCAGAAGTGTCTGAAATGTAGGGTTCAAAAGGAACTTAGGGAGCTAGCTTGCCACATGCTTCCACTCTACATATTTAAGACCAGGAGACAGACCAGACCATTATGAATACACCACAGTTGCACCAAGAAACCCATTTCAACTCCAGCATAGCACGTTGATAAATCTATAATGAGGATAAAGCTTTCTATACACACCACAATGCTCATCAATAGACTTTGCTAATACTTACAGTAGAAGATATTTTCCAACTAGCCACGTTCTGATGCATCCTCTCCCATATGCATTTCTCAGAACCTCAGTAACGTTCTGTGAGAACTCCTTTAAAACCCACCAGGCATAAAATCGTTTGCAACAGAGTCCATCAGCAAAAAGTATTCTGTAATAAATAGATAACTTCTGGGTCCCATTTTTGATGGACAATCTGTGAGATTGCCTCTGTACACAACGACGTCAGCATCTCAGAAAAAGATGCCAGGGAAAATTGTGGGAAAATTTTGAGTGAATACTTTAACCCTTTAGAGGTATGGGTTATTTTATGCATGTCTTATGCACATTCCTGATTTTCGTTATGATGATGTGACTCCAGAATAATTCATTTATTTGTAGCCTTTTAGATTTATTCCAGTGAGATCAAAAGGAAGACATATTAAACTGACATCCAACAAATAGCCTCCCAAATACATAAATGAAGAGATGTGAATCTGCAGTTATTGACAGGTACAAAGTACCAGTAATGGGCCAGACGAGGTAAGAGTTTTCTCCTGTTCCACTTACTCTTTCTCAAAATTCAAAGAAATGCAATGAATCCAGAAACCAGAAAACACTTAAGTACTCATCTGTCTCTTTCATTTGTCCTAAGCATTACCACAGATAAGTGCTACCAATGCTACTGTTCGCTTTTTTTTTAAAGAAATAAAAAATTATATGTTACAACCATTAAATTTGGTTGAAAATGGATAAGAAGAGAAATCATAATCAAGTCTGGATCTAACCAGTTTCTACCTCAGCTGTACAGACTGGTAAGTTTTGAATAATTCAGAGAAGTGTTCGACTTCCTGTGTGATTTAGACTCGTGAGTGAACCAGTTGAGGTTTGGTTATGTGATCAAAAACAGAGATTCATTCTTCTCGATTTCAAATATTGCTTTTTTTCCCAAAGGGTGAAATATAGGATACATACAGGAGATGGACCATAATAAGAGTCAGAGAGATATGGTATCTTAAAGCCCTGGAGAAGTCCTCATTTTAATTCTGTTCTGAACTTCCTGGCTTAGGACTCTGTCTGCATCCTCCTGCTTTTATTCTCTTTAGTTGTGCACTAACAACTTTAAGGCTCGTGCAGCATGTAAGCTGATTGCTTTGAATATAAATGGGTAGACTATTAAAAGCAGAATTTAGGCTTCTAGACTCATAAATCATAAAAGGAAGCATAAATTCTGTGTTTTAGTGGAGATTTAAATTCCTAAATGGGTTTTATAGGAGCCACATAAGACCTATTGACAATACCCCTTTATGATAAAAAGTAAATAGAAGTGACAAAGTCAGAATTCAAAATGCCACTTCTTAGCTCCCACTAGCCTGAAGACGACCAAAAAAATGGCTGGAGGAAATCTCTGAGGGAAACAAATGATAACATGAAATTAAATGTGTAATATTCCTTTTTATGCTGTGTGGGGGGAAAAAAGCACTCAGGGAATGAGCTGGTACATTTGCATAACAAAGGAAATCAACAACAACAACAAATTGCCATCGTGTTCAAAGCTGATAATTGCACAGATGACAACAAGAAAGCGCCTTTCTTCTCAGCTCTCTAGGGGACGAGCCTTGTCGAGATGAGGAAAAAAGGTGGAAAGTGACCCCACTTGCTTTCATGAAAATTAGCAAGCTCAGAAAATGTCTTTGGTGCAAGGGGGTGGCCAGCGAATGGTGTGAATGCTAATGAACACAATGAGGGCAGAGGCTCAGCCAATGTTCCCATCAGCTCCATCAGATCATCAACAACTGGCAGCAGACTCTTCTTCAAACCACCCTCATGCAGCCTACCAATGTCCAGCTCACCTTGTCAACAAAGTCTTCTTGGAGAAGTGATTTTGGGATCGCTTCTGGGTTGGTTTGTTTGGGGTTTTTTTTTTTTTTAATATTATTTGTTTCTCTGTCAATGTTTTCTTTTAGAGTCACATTGCAAAGGAATTCTTCATGCCCTGTGAAATGTAAGAATCCTTCCTGCTTCTGTTCAGTGCAGCCCCAAGTAATGATCTTCAATTTTCCCAAGCTGGCTATCTGGACATCTCACCTGGATCAAGGGCAAGGTACCTGCAATAACTACCTCCTCTAAATTCCCAAGCCCTAGAAGAGTTCTTGCTCTGGAGAAAGAGGTGCTCCTCTGGGCACCAGCAGATCACCAATTGTAACTGGTTTTGTCAGCACGAAAATATGTATTTGCTTCGTCTGCAAAGATGAAACATAATTCAATTTATCCAATGACTTCCTAGAAGTACTGTGACTCCAGAAGTCTACTAAAAGTGCTGAATAGTGGTAGTATATATTTTTTTTTTAACTATCCAGTGGTAGGGTGTCCTTGAAAAGAGCTCTGAAACACTTTGAAAGTATGTGACTGATGTTGAAAATCCTAGACAGAAAGACAGACTGTAAGAGACCAGGACCAATTGATGCATCCCTATTTAACTCACCACATCTTCCTCACTGTTTCCCAGCCCTACATCAATAATGCAGCAGGCAACAAAAATGAACGAAGTCACAGAGTCTTATTCCAGTCCTTCTTATTCTAGGACAAGCTCTAGTAGCACAAAAATAGCTCCCATTGGCAAGTCTCCATAGACTTGAGTGGTTTAAACCCCTGAAATCTGCCCTTTAACCTTATGGAAAAAAATCTATAAAATTTAACAGAGTTTCAACCATTTGATTTAACAAAAAGTCCTTTCAGAGTTTGAAGAGTTTAACAAAAATAAAGAACAATTCTAGAGATACACATGATTAAAGTCAGTATATATTCTAGAAGGCAAGATGTGTTAATGTATTTTAAATTCTTTGTTACAGGACTCAGCAGCAGTTTTAATTTTCTTTCATGGTCAATAGGATTGATTAAAAAGCAAACAGCTCCTCCTTCAACCCCCCTCAATAACATAGAGAAGAAAAACACAAATGTCTAAAATCAGTCAGGTACTGTTTTGTTTTTAAATCCCCTGGGGGTTTTGTATTTGGTGTCTGATGTCTAGTTTGCTTTTATTCATTCCAGAATAAATGGATGGCAGTCAGAGAGACCTTGAATAGACAGATGGTTAAGGTACTCACATGAGATCCCTGGGTTCAGGCCTCGATAGCAGACAAAACAGAAACTTTTGCCTGAGGCTTTAACATCCTATGTACCCTAACCTGTCAGTCCTTACAGCTGGAAGAGTTTAATCTCGTATAAATAATGAAACACTTGTAGGGAAAGGGGGTGTAGGCATGAAAGCTCTGTCATTGGGGGACTCATTTAGGAAGACTGAAGGCACAGATTCAAACCCTTCTTCACCAAACGAAGAAAAGAGTAGGTAAAGGGCTTTCCTATCACCGAGAAAAATGTGGTAAGCCACTGGGCTGCGTTCAAATTCTCTCATGTGGGTGGGTGTATCTTCACCACTTCCCACCCCCCCACCGGCGGCCGGTAACTATGAGATCTTAACATTATTCCAAATTAACATTGAAACATGTTGAATCCTCAAAAATCTGTCATCTGGTAAAACTCTTTCTTTGCAGTCAAAACTAGACTCTAAGAAATAACTTTTAACTGTTGTAGGAACAGAGGTTTAGCTGACCAAGAGAGGGATAAACATCTGCATGGGACTGCTAATGGATCTTCCAGCTATCTGCAGATTCCTGTTCAAAAGGAAATTCATTTTACTTTCTAAACACACTTAATTTCAAAGCAGCTGCAGGAGGTCACTATAAGACAAAAGAAAATTTTACACCTAACCGCTACTCTAAAAAGTTCAGATGTTTGTCACCATGGACCATCATACTCACGCTGTAGAGCACAGGCAGCTTTGCCTTTGTCTCTGCTTAATTTTCAACAATCAGTGAAAATGAACAAGAGACCCATTTCTCATGGGGCCTGGGGAGCAGTCTGAGATATTCACTGATTCTACATTTGCGACAAAATTGAAATATGAGTCTGAATTATCCCAAGGGAATCCAGGATGCAGAAGTGCGTTTGGAGTTGAACGCTTTGTTGTCTGTTTGCTTTGTTTTGGATGGGTTACAAGAGCAAGGCTTACTTGTCTGAAGCTTCTAGAGCAGCTCATGAAGACTTAATCAGATAAGAGGGTCCTTTCTCTGCTGGTTTCCCTGCCTGGCTGATGAAGTTCAAGACCTGTAGTCAACGGATGAAGCACCGATTGGCACCTCTCTGGGTACAGGTTCCACCAAATGCATCTTTAACGAGTTACTCCTGCCAGGTTTCAGTTGAAGCAGCAAGTCTAGGGTCTGCAGAAAGATGAGATTTTCCAACTGAGGACAGCAGCTGCACAGGCTGGACTGCAAACAGTGGGGAAATGGGACTGGCTTGCGCTGATCCTGGCTGAGCGCAGCAATCTGAACGAGGGACAGCTCACCCTTAGGGGCTGTGGGAGTTCTGCTGAGAGTAATGAAGAAGGGGGCAGGCAGAGGAAAGGTTGGAAATGCTTTGAAGTGAGAGTCTTCAGCTTAAATTCATCACAATTCATAATCATCTACATATGCAAAGCCAGTCTTGAGGTGCTGTCTAGAGGCCCATAAAATCAGTTGTCTGCAGTGCTGGTCATTAGCAAAAGGTTGACTGTTAATGTTGTTAATTTTCTGTAGTGTACTTCGGTTTACTGATATGGCAGACAGAGCTGGAAGTTTCTTCCTCAATATTTTAACCTAGTTCCTAAATAGGAATAGGTAATTTCAGACTTTGTGAAATTAATGAGACCTGTTTGCCAATGGCTTGCTCGTGACTAGATTCTCTGATGTCTAATAAAAGACAAGATCAATTAGCTGTTCCTTCAGTTCAAGCATTGCTAGCACCTTTTCCCCACCATTCTACTTGTTTCCAAAATTCACCTTTAAACAGAATATATTTGAGCCTTTTTACCCCCACTGCTTAGTTTATCCGAAATCAGCTCAGAGTTCAAAAGTCGAAGGACAGACACAGACTGTGATCATATATTTTTCCTTCCCCTTGAAGCTAGATTTATAATTTTAGATTAAGTCAGAGCTGCTTAGGGATGTCCATGGCAGTACAGTACCATTTATCCAGTGAGCAGATTGAGATAAAATTATCATGACCAGTCCTCAGCTGCTATGATTAGCCTGTGCTTCACCCACAACTGCACCTCTCTGGAGGTTGGATCCCACCATGCAGTCAGACCCTGCGATCTGCATAAAGGAGTAGTCCCCTATCTGACAAACATTAAGAAATTTCACAGTTTCACCAGGGAAGGAACGAGGTTTTAACCCCCATTGGCGGATAGTGAATGGAGGGAAAAGGGAAAAATGGGTTACATAAGGTTTTTAATGAATGAAGAAAAGCTGTGGCATAAAACTACCTTTATCTCCCACATATCAGCGTTGTACTTGCAATGATATCCCATCTTTTAAACATTGATGATTTGGTATTTGGTACAATCCTGCAGTACACGAAGGGTTGTGTCTAGGGTTTGGTATGGGTTTTTTTTTTCCCTTGAACCAAATTAGGATCTTTCAATTGATGGCTTACAGCAGGAGCAGGGCTATCACTTTTGTCTCATTAATTCATAGAACCATAGAATCACAGAATGGTTTGGGTTGGAAAGGACCTTAAAGATCATCAATTTCCAACCCCCCTGCCATGGGCAGGGACACCCTCCACTAGCCCAGGTTGCTCAAAGCCTCATCCAGCCTGGCCTTGAACCCCTCCAGGGATGGGGCATCCACAGCTTCTCTGGGCAACCTGGGCCACTGCCTCACCACTCTCACAGTGAAAAATTTCTTCCTAATGTCTAGGCTAGATCTACCCTCTTTCAGCTTATACCCGTTACCCCTTGTTCTCTCACTACACTCCCTGATAAACAGTGCACACCCACATAACAGGACCACTTCAACCACGTGAGAAAAATTTCAACTCCTGCCCTGTGCCCTCCAGACACCAAAAAAACCCCCTCATGCAGTTACCAGGTCAATCTCCAGCAGAAGAGAGAAGGCAACCCTCCCAAATCCCGTGTCCCTGTTCCTACTCGACATTGGATCTCTGTCCCTTTTATTTATTTCATTTCCTGTGTTCAGCATGCAATGAACCTCTCCAGGTTCATTCATTCATTTTGCTTTGGCAGCGTGTCACTATGCGGACAATCTATTGAGGATGAGATGGAAATAACATTATGCTACCGAGCTGATAATACCTGACTCTAATATCTCTTAGCAGCTTCTCCATTGTGCTATGTCAGTGAAACACATCAGACGGCGTAGGTCCCTAGCGTAAACCAGAAAGTGGAGTGGAGGAATACTTCTGCTATCAAAATTAAACTTCTAATGTATCAGCAAGAGAAGGTGAAAGGGCAGCAGAACTGCAAGGGAACAGATCAGCTCTCTTTGAGTAGCACCTCTGAACAGGTTGCTAATAAACATCTGTATTTAACTCCAAGCAGTTTTCCTCCTTCTCTTTTCTCCCCTCTCCTTGTCTTCTCTGCTCCCACTAATACACTAGGTTGGTTATATTGAGCTCATTTTAGGGACATCATAACTATTCTGCTGGTCATAATCACGTTACTTAAACAGATTTACGGTCTGTGCATTTGAATAAAAAAAGGATGACGGGGGCATGCTCAAGGAGCCGTGAGAAAAGATATGCAAGAAGTGTGGTTGAGATAACCCTAAGAAGCTCTGCAAGTGGCTTTGCTCTTAAATCAAGTAAGTTGTCTTGTAAGTAAGACACAGGGCAAGGAGTTTGGGCAACCTGAGTATTGCTCCTTCCATTTTTTGGCTCTCTGACCTGCAGGGATTGTTTAACTTTTCAGTGTCACTGTTTCTGCATTCCCAGCTTGCATGTGAGAAGGCATCTTCTGCGCTTTAATGGCTAGATGGATGTGTACATGCTAAACATATTAAATCCTTTGATTCAGTTGGCATGGCAGCAGTGGAGAAGTTGGTTCAACAGTTGGCACTAATAGATCCTGATCATGGGTCAGATTTGGTCCTGAATGCAAATAATTTCATCTGAGGATGAAGATGGAGTTGGACAGGGGCATATTTCTGATCCATTAAATATCCTCTGCTGCCTCAGCAAGCATCTCATCAAGGGAATCATTAACAGTGTGAAATTTTTAAATGTGTGTTTACAAATTATTCTATAAAGAAGATGCCTGGAAGAGCCTTTCAGCTCTTCCAGGTGAATTTCAATGGCCACATCAGCTATGGATAAAATGCAGAAGGTTGAAGAGGTCAATTCTGAAATGAACGGACCTCTGTTTAACTCTTGACATCCTGGTGATGCTGACTTCCTTCTGCCTCTCTGCTGCTCCTCAACATGCCTCTCTGGTATTCATCTTCATACCACAACCACAACTTATCCCTCTCACACCTATTGCTGACTGGTGTACCAGTGCCATCTATACCTAAGACTGTAAGCTATGAGTGTGAAATCAGAGCTCAAAGAAGAATTAAGATCATGCATCTCTTCATACCACTGTCTCATACCAAATTCTAGAGGAGTCAGAATGAGGTGGTTCTCTTCGCTATATTACAAACCTCATGAAAATTGTGAATGAGAGCTGTGTTAAGGCAGAATAATTTACCAGAGAGAAAAAGCCAAGGGAAAGAAAATTTAAAAAATAAAGTTTTAATGGGTTTCTGAACTTTTTGAGAGGCTTCAGACACAGCATCCTAGTTTTTGAGATCTATGCACTGATGAGTTTTCTCCTTTTGCTGCTAAACTTCTTCATGCAAACAAAATACAAGTGGTCCCTCGGCACTGATTTATATTCTTTTTAGTGATGTGCAGGCAGCAACAGTTTTAGGCTCTCAAATCCTAATAATATTTTTCTTTTAAAGAAGAAAGAGAGAGAGAGAAGTGATCTTCCACAGCAGATCGGAGCAGGAAGAGGTGACTGATAACAGAGCTGGGACTGGAAGATTCAACACCATACCCCAATTAGATGGGAACCTGGCATTTGCAGTGTGACTTCTGCCCTGGTGAAGCTCTCCTCTGACTACAGAATGGAATAAATTCAGCACTTCTTAAAGCCATCATGGTCTAAAACCTGCCCAGCTCTGCGAGCAACCTCAAATTTAAATTATCCTGACTTCAAACTCTTTTAATAACATATCCTGAACTATTGAAACCATCTAATTTTAAGGGTAAGGTACTGGAATAAGATTCAGGACACTTCAGTCTTGTTACCAATTTTATAGCAAAATTTCAAAGTCACGCTGGGCAAGGTGTATAACTTAAGCCACATTTGTTGAACAGGTATGGTTTTTTCTTGTCTTGTTTCTTTAGACAAAAACCACTTTGGGAAGGGGGTTCTCCTGACAAGTTAGTCCTTGATCTCAGGCTCTCCTAAAGCTAAAATAGCTAGAAGCAATTCAGTACCGGCATATCTTCATCAGAACACTGGGAGCAGATTCATTAGTACGGATTTAGTCATCTACAGTATTGGCATTTACATCTGAGATAGTCATCTAGGTCACCTTCACAGCCCACGAGAAATAGTCAATTCTAGAGCATCATCCATTTAATTCAAATGTAGATGTCAGGAGAATCTCTCTCTGGAATTGCCTATTTCTCTCCACTGACTGTGTAAAGAGTCTAGGCAATTAGATCAGATGTGTATTTATTAGACACATTTATCAATGAATCAGAAGCTGTGACCCCTGCAGAAGACACCCTCCTCAAACCGTTTATACTTTCCATGGTTGGGCTTGTGGTTAGTTCTCAACTGTGGGGTCCTTACCTACGGAGACTCCCCCGAGAGCCCAGTTTTTGCTGCGATCTGCTAAAGTTGAGGGGGTTAGAAGAGGAATAAATGAGTGATGATGAAACAAGAGGTAGATTTATGGACCCTTCTAGACACCAACTTTCAATTTCTTCTGTGGGATGAAGAAGAGCAACACCCACCCCCCCCCAAATGTGAGTCATTCTGTCCGCAAGGGAAGCAATGCACTTTAACTTCTTGGGAAATCTTGTTTCAAGTGTGAGCGGCGGTGGACATTCTCTGCTCCACAGTCAACTAGGGCATCCCTTTCACAAAGTGGGGTAGTGAAAGAAACACCATTTCCTCTACTCAGGAGCCTGGTTTCACAAAGCTGGTCAGATCTTCATCTTTAATTGAAACTGTCAAACAAGTTCAAAGGTTACAGTTGGGGAAAAGGAAGACTAACAGAGACACCGAGAGAAAGATTTCTTAAGAAGGTGAAATGGAGAGAGGGTGAAAAAAAAAAAAAAAAGGAACAGAACATAAAGAAAATCAACAACCCAGCCTGGAAACCACCCCACTGCCACAAAGGAAGCCATTCATTTACATTCGCAAGGAACCCAACAGCAGCTGGAGGTGTCTGGGCGCTGCCATTCCACAGATGATGTCAGGCTTGCAGAAGATTTTTCAATTAATCTCTCTTGACCCTATGCCTCGAACCCTCATTCCTATTTTTAACAGCCCCATTCTGTTGGTTGACCCTGGGACCCAGTGACCAATAATGCCCATTTAAGTAACTGCAGGGGTGTCACTAAGTATGCAAGGAGAATTTGCAAGGGGCTCATTATATCGAGAGTTAGTTACCACAAAGAAGGACTTTCTCTCTCTCACATTCTTGCCTGTAGGCTAGTAGTTGGGGACCTTAAGCAAAGACTCGGTCATGCTAACTACATGAAAAACGCTCTAAAAAAGCCATTCTGCATGTATCCAGTTATAGAACTTGGAGAAAAGAAGCAAGGAGACATGAACATATACCAACCAAACTCATCGACATTATGAAGAAAAACATTGAAAACTTCCTATTTCTTCTTTCAACTCAAATATTAGATAGAAAAGAATTGCAACCAAAACAAACAAAAGAAGCCTAGATCTTGTTTTACAGCACAGTGTGGAACCTAGGCTGTTCCTGTTCATCATTTTGAAAGACCAACACAAGAAGGATCTGAATTCAAGTTCATGCATGTGCACCAAATGTAGAGAAAAATTTAGTTTGAGTCACAAGAGACAAAAATGCACTAAAATACTTTGCCTCACCAGTTTTACATAACACGCTTTTTATGCCCACAAGGCATGTGCTTCAAAACATTCTGATAGGGATTCAGCTGTAAGCCTTGAATGCAAACTTAACTTTTATTCCACTATGAAAATACACGGTGCACTAGTGTAAGCATTGTAAGGCTGTGAATGTGTTCCCTTTCCTGTGTTTTGCAGGCTGAAAAATAACATATTTATCTGCTTTCCTTCAAAAAAGAAAAAAAAGAAGAAATTTTCCTCTGTTGACTAGTGCTATGATGACAACCTGGGGATGAAGACACTGCATGCTGTGATGCCGTGCAAGCCTCTCTGTGCTCCTCTGTTGATGGAATGACAACCCTCTTGGACCTCAGTCTAGCTTTCAACCAGCTCTCCTTTCAGCAAAACTCTCTGGATCTGAGAAGGAGAATGACAACAGATGGGGCTCGGCTTAAAGGAGAATGAATGATAAACCTGGTAGACTTGTGTTTGGAGATACACACTGCAAGTGAAAGGAGAATTTTCTTTGTAGTGTCCCCACTCTCAGGGTTCTGGTAGGTAAGAGCTGAACAGGTAAGAGGATTTAGAGGAGCTGTGTGGGTGATGATGGATTAATGCTGTTAATCAGAATGTAAAGACTGTCATCCCAGGTCAGACTAAAAGTCCGTAACAAAACAACCTGTTTCTGTCAGTGACCCGTAACAGATGTTTGGGGGAAGCATACAAAAGCCATGGCAACTGCAGAGTGAACTTTCCCCTGGCTGTACTCCTGTGTGTACCATCAGCAGTTTAGAAACTTCCCAGGTTTTTGTTTATGAAGCTTTCAGAAGGTTTGCATATAAAAAGTTAGAAAATACATCAGTAAAGTTGGCATTGCTGATGTGTACTGGTAAAAAAAAATTTCTCTGTCCTAAGAATGAATGAGGAATGGACAGCTTGATAATACCACTCTGAAGAAGCTTAGGTCCTTGACTAAAACCACCTTTGGCATATAGGGAATGTAGTTTTTATCTGAGATGCCATTCAAACTCCATGTCCATCAGATCACACCAAAATGCATGGACCTAGCAGGTTACATGCTGAAAGGCTGGATACGGGACTGGGGCAGGAAGATTTCAAGGTTCCTTGAAAGATCATAAATTATGATAAACCTGTCCGTCCATTACCTCTTGAAAAACTCTTGTCCATGAAATTGTCCTTGTACCACTCTCGCTGGGTCATCGACCAGCAAGGCGGACAATGCACTCTGCCCTAGGAGTGTTACAGAAAACTGATCCTGAGCAGTGATCAAACAAAAGCAGAAGGGCAAAGCGCCAGCGGAACAAAGAAGATAAGGCCCACAGAAATCCATCAAATTTTAAAATGCATCAGATGCACTAGCATCTCAGGAGATTCAGATAAGGACACAAGTAACTCTTCTTACATATTCCTCTGAGGCTGAACTTTGACGCACAGCCTCACCAACTCTCTGAAAGGTCTGCTCACCTCTTTGTTTGCTCAAGAGCCTTTCCCTTCTAATGGAGAGATTTTCATTTTGCTGAAGTCCATTGATTATTAAAAAATAAGAACTAAAAATCAAAATGCTGCTGTGTGCATTTCTCCACCAGTCGTACAAATCTCAGTTGCCTGTTCGCTCTTACCACTCTAGTTTCGTCCAGGACAGACCTTTTGTCCATGTTTCCAAAACAATCCTGCCACTGCTATGTTCAGACCTTGTGCCTATATTCTGTATTTCCTGACACCAGGCAAAACCTCGCTTTTTTCTTGTCTACTCCAATTAGTTTCTATTATAGCTTTTTTCTTTCCTTTCCTTATACCCTTTAATTCCCCTTTCTCTTTAATTCACTGGCTCTGTGCTGGTGTCGCTTAACTCTCAGGAAGTATTTTGGGACATGCTTGATTAAAAAAGATAGAGGAGATTAAATTCAAGCAGTTCTGTATTTTTATCTTGGTACTTTCACTTTCCCCTGTCAGTATAATAGCTGTAATATCTGTAGTATTTATATATCTAGCATTTTAACCATTTTTTTCAGTCTAAATATTATAACTTCACTGTTTTAAAACTAGGAGGTAGAAACATATATGATAGATCTAAAAAAGATTTTAGAGTTCATCTTTTAAAACACTTTTTAGTGTTTTAATTGAATTATTACTTATATAACAGTCCTCATGTTTTCTGGAAATTTAAAACAAATTCATGTCAAAGTTACAAGATTTCTTTGATGTTATGTGGAATGCCTGAAGTGTTTTGGGTTTGTATCTCTTTCTTTTCAAGCAGAGTTTGAGATATTAATGGAATAATCTGATTTACAGAGATGGAAGCTTCTGGATAAAAAAAAATAGATGTATTATGTGGCTTTGGTCATTACAAGTTTAACCTTCAATAATCCTCATTCTCCTTAACTGAAAAAAACATATTTAATGGATGTTATTTGCATTTCATTCTGTACATAGAAAGGTGGGGGTTTTTTTCTTCTTTAAAAAGCTGTGCAGTTCTTTAAATTCAACCCTGAGAAAAAAACACAAAACAAAGCAGCCTTCCACCTGGAGTTTTGACGCATATTCTCTTTCCTTTAAGTCATACGCCTGACTTATTTGTAAAACTTCCAATAAACATGAATCCAACAGTCATGCTAATATGCTAGAATCAAAAGCTATTATTGACTGTTCTGCATCGATCGATGGTGGCCCAAAACCCGTAATAGATTACGGCATTTCTGAACGCGGCTGCTCAGCTGCTCCCTCTCTGCGTTAAACAAATGTTCCTCTGTCAGGAAGTGTTAAAATGACCTGGTTCAGAGTCTCCTGCTCCTGGCCTTGCCCTCCCATGGATTACCCCACCATTTTCCCCTGCAAGTGAAGAAACAGCCTTGGACCGAAGCTATAAGCCTCACAGGAGCGAGGGAGTCGCCGGGGGACTGAAGCCCTTTTGGAACATGGTAACTGGGAGAGGCAGAGACTCTTTGAACTGACTGCATTTTCCATTTCCCACCCTCCACCCCACGCCATGTGCCTCCAGGGAGGGGGGGAGAGGTACAGAACAAAGCCTTTGGGCTTTGGGATGAAGGGAGGGGTGGGGGAGAAGTGCCTTTGTGTAAGAGGCAGTTTCTCTCTTTCAATACCCTGCTTCTTGTTGTAAATAGTTAATAAATTCTGTTCTACTGTTCTCCACGAGTCGTGTTGGTCTCTTGCCCATGACCCCAAGTGGTTAGTGAAACCCTCCCAGTTCCCTGCCTCAGCCCACCAGGTGTTTAGGAAACTGTACCTGTGGTTTCATGGACCACGACACCATGACATCAGTCTGAGCTCATAACAACCCCAGGAAGGACTCTTATGCCCAGAGGTGACTTACACTTCAACAGACTGTGTAGCTGTGGTCTTTTCTGAGCTACCTGGAGGTGTTAACTGCAATAGCTCTGGGAACCAAACTGACCCCCTCCAATAAGCAACAGCAGTAGCCATCTGGAAAGAAGCCCCTATGTTTTGCACTGCTCTGGGATGGGATTTAGGCCAAGTCCAGCTAAGTTCCTAGTGGAAACAGCTTTTCATGGGGGTACAAAGATTCAAAAAACACAGAAAATTCTGCTATTTCTGCACCTGCCCCTTCTCTTGAAGCCAAAAAAAAAAAAAAAAAAAAAAAAGAGATAAGCAACAACAACTCATGACTTGTGGAAATAAGCAATTCAGAAATGTTTAAATGCAGAAATGTCTAAAGAAAATTTCTACTTCTCTTCTGAATAAAAAGATGTAATCTGTACTGAACAGCAAGTTGCAAAAAGTATTTCAACATTATCTTTCCACAGGAAAAAATTATACATAATGTTCAAGAAAAGTGAAATGAACACACAAATGCTATTTTCAGTGAAACCTTAGACTTTTTCCACAGTTTTTCTAAGTTAGAAAATTTCCACTGGATTTAATCAGAAAAGAATCAAAAGATTAAAGAAGGGAAGAGAGGTTCAGTGATCCACTCAAGACAGCTCACTATTTGTAACTGGGACCCGAGCAGCTCAGGATCAAGCTGCGTACAGGAGCTACAAAGAGGAAAGCTAGCACTGCTCTTCCCTGAGTGTAAGACCCCAGCCAACATTTCCAGATCTATTAACCAGCAGCCTTTCGTTCAAACTGGGAGAAAACAAAACCACGCTGTGAAGCAAACAACGGGCACTGGTATTGAAATGAAAAGGATGCGGAGAACATGAGAGTTTTAGAGCAGGTGGCATCAAACCCTTCCCGAGCAAGTCAAGGGCTCGGTGTCCCCAAAGCGACTCGGCAGAGAGGTCCCCAAAGCAATCTCTTGCACAGTCTTCTGTAGTATGTAAATTTATTGAAATACAGTCCCCTTTGCCTACTGGGAGATGAGCGCGCTGTGATCCGTCCTTTCAACCCACACTGACACAGGCAGCTGACATTGTGGTTTTGAAGATTTCACTTTTGTTTTTGCTGCCAGCTCGTGGGAGGGGGAGAGAAGGAGGAAGGGGAAGGAGGAGGGCGTCACGCACCCGCTAGTGTGTGTAGGCAGGCCAAGAGAATCTGTGCCACGGGACACCCAGATGGCAGGAAGAAGTCACCTTTTGCTAACTGGATCCGAGGCAGATTTTTACAGTGTGTGGGTGTGAGAGAGGGCAGGGGCTGTGAGGAGGATGCAGAACATGTAAATGCACATATTTTTGCCCCAGAAAAAAGGGAGAGAAGGGCAGACAGTGGATAGACAGGTTTCTCTCTGCATGGATAGAGAGACAGAGTTGCACAGGGGAGAGGAGCTGGGTTATGGAGACACCATCCAGGAGCAGAAATCCAAGCATCCGATGAGCCTCTCCTTTGCCCTCCTCTGTGTAGAGGCACACAGGAGGGCTCCAGCTTGCCACTGCCCTTGCAAGGTATGTTACAGGAAAATTTATTTTTCCCCAGATCCCCTGAAATGGGCTTTAACCATGCTGAAAAGCTGCCTGTCCTGAATCATCGAATCATAGAATAATTTCAGTTGGAAAAGACCTTTAAGAGCATCGAGTCCACCTGTAAACCTAACACTGTCAAGTCCACCTCTAAACCATGTCCCTAAACAGCACATCTACACATCTTTTAAATACCTCTAGGGATGGTAGAGGTACCAACCACCTCCCTGGGCAGCCCCTTCCAATGCCTGACAACCCTTTCAGTGAAAAAAAAATTGTAATATCCAATCCAACCCCCTTGGCACAACTTGAGCTGTACTTCCTTTACACCCCTGAAGGTGACGCATCCCACACACAGGTCAAGGACCACATTCTGCAACTTCACTCTCCTGACTGCAAGGCTGTGTACCTCTTTGCAACCTGAATTCCTGACTTTAGGAAGAAATGAGACAGCATAAGCGTTGCAAACCTACGTTTCTGTACTCCCATATAACTGTGCACTTTGACCCTGCAGGCATGGAAGTCTTGCACATGTGTAGTTAAATTCTCTACATTCTCCCCAAAACTGTGTGGGCTGAGTCCCACCTGCCTGAAACAGTCCGTGCTGTCCCCTAGACTGTGTCTGGAGACTGTGGCATAGTGGTAACTAACATGGGCACAAAACACAGCGGGGAGCATGCTAACAGCAAAATAGTATGGACAGACCCTTTCCACATAACCACAGAACAGTTGAGGTTTGAAGGAACCCTTGGAGGTCTTCTTGCCCGACCCCTCTGCTCAAGCAGTGTCTGTGCCCATAAGTTACCAGTGTACAAGTATCCTCGGGAAGGTCCTGACTCTTCCATCTCCAGGGGTGGAATCACACTTGTAGTTTCCATTCACCTGAGCTATCTGAGATGCTGGATAACTTGAGATTCTTGGCACAGGAACACAACTCAGAGAAACAAGAAGGTTGGCTGGAGCTGGTGAATCCTGCTTTGGCTGGGAATATATGGGATATACATAAAGAGTTCTCCAAAGATGCAATTATATACCTCTAAATATCCCACATTAATTGAGTGCCTGAACCAGTACTGGTGCTCATCCTGAAGGTATCTAAAGACCCTCGCAATTCTCTCCATAATAGAAGTAATGAAATGCATGCAGGATAGCTCAAGGCCATGACCATCTCACTTTGGGAGGGGTGGGAGGTGTGTTAAAGATTTGTAATTAAATCAGATCTGTTAAAAGACTGACAAGTATTCCCAGTGTGCTTTGACCAGACTAGGGAAGATGTAAGCTTTTTGGTGACTCAAAGAGGAGGAATAGAGGGATTGTTTCAACCTCGGTTGGAATAAAGATGTGAAACTGTGCAAAGAAAACCTGATAAAGAATGATCTTAAGAGAGACCATGCTGCAATCTTACATCTCTAATGTCCACACACTGTGAGTCCTGGGTGATGTGTTTCCAGCCAGATGGACCAATTTGGTTATTATTTTGACACTGATTGGAGAATTTAAATCAGTAATTTCCAGAACACATGAAGAAGTGTCCTCTATGTTCTTCACTCAGCGGAACAGGCTGCAAACAGAGGCATTTTGTCCAACATTTTTTTTTCTGATAACTATGCAGGAAAAAACTAGGCACTTCTTTCTTGGTTTTCCTAGCCACCGAAGAGATGCCCCACCTTGTGCTAACAGAGAGGTATGTAGAGTCACCTCACATGCTGGCGTGTGCCATGGGAGCAATCCACCGGGAACACCTCGCCAGTGAGCATCAAGGCAAACCTTTTTCAGGAGAAATGAAAAAGCAAATGAAAACTGGGAAAATAACCCCCTTGCATGTCCCTCTCGGAAGGCAACAGACACTTTAAAATTCACCAGGCAAGGTCTGCTGTGTTCAGACAGTGGGGCAGAGAGGGTGGCTGCTCTGTACAGCTTCCACCAGTCCCCAGGCCCGCTCCCAGGGATCACATCTGCATGTGCAATTTTGGCATTTCCATATATCTAGACGATTGTTATGCAGATCTTTGTTACGGGGAGCTGTGTTTGTTCCCTGTCCCTCCCTCGCAGAGGGAGGGAGCCTTGTGCACGGTAAACAGCACGCCGCACCGGCTATTAGTAACCCACCAACTGGTCAGTGACCAGGAACCGCTGCAAGCAGCATTTCCAGCTGACTCCAATGCTTTAATTCTTCACTCTGCGTTAAACAGAAATGCATTTCTCTGTCTAGAGATTGCCAAAGCGCCGCATGCCTCTCCGCCCTCCCTCCAGTGTTTTTTTGCTTGACCTGGGGGAGGTTATTCCCTCTGAAGGGAGGCACCCTGTCGTAGAGTTTGCTGTGGTAGCAGAAAGAGACACCAGATCATCAGCCTTAGTAATCGAGGGCACGAACCTCAACCTCCCATCTTGCACAGGCTTCTGCTCACATTAAGTGAGCGCTGATCCTGCCTGGGTATTTCCAGCTTTGCTTTATAATGAACCGCACCTCAGTGAGGGCGCGATTCATAGCCCCCCTGAAGCCAATGGAGAGACCCCCTCTGTCTTCAGGAGCTTCAGATCAAGTCTGCAAGGAGTCATCTCCAGCACCCAGTAGACTGGGTCATTAGATGGTATGAATGAGTGCAACAGCACGACTTTTGAGAAATAAGGCCAAAGAACAACAATGGAGACCTATTTCAGGAGCTCCACTAGTGGAGGAAAACAACCTTCCACGGAGCATAGAATCAATCATAAAATCATTCAGGTTGGAAAAGACCTCAAGGATCATCAAGTCCAACTGTCAACCCAACACCACCTAACTCACTAAACCATGTCCCTAAACACCACATCTACATGTTTCTTGATCCCCTCCAGGGATGGTGACTCCACCACTTCCCAGGGCAGCCTGTTCCAATGCCTCAGCACTCCTTCAGTGAAGAAATTTTTTCTAATATCCAGTCAATGCAACAAAGCTGCAGTGCCTGGACATTGTTATATCTCCCAATACCTCCCAGGAAGTTCTTTGTGCAGTTTTGATCGCAAAAGGAATCACTTCAAATATATGTGAACTTCACTTACAGAGTGTTTATTTCTCTAGTTTTGAAAATTGCAAAAGAAACCAAAGAATTTTTGCACTAATTTAACAAAATACGCTACAGATCTTTCAGGTCAGATGGACTTGTATACAAGTGTCAATATGCAAAAGCCATACCTCTAAACACTTATTTTAAGGAAATATACATACAATTAGCAGACTAGTCTGACCTCTTTTATAGCACAAAGGTGCTGCAAGTGTCAGTTACTGGGTGATTTACTCTGGGCCTAGATCTAAATCCTCTGTAGGGCCCCCTGTGGAGTATGACAGTCCCTTCTATCAAGTTTCTGTCCTTCTTTGGCATTTAAGGTGTTGTCACAGACTTGTTAAATGGTCCACTGAGGAAGCTGCATTCTGAGAAGGTCCCTTCCTCCACGTCGTCACGCAGGAAAACCTGCTGCTTCACCAGCTCATACTGTCAAGCAAGGATGGATGACATAACGCCAAACTCTGGCAATAGAGAGTAGATTTCATGAAAAAAATAGATTTTACACTCTCTACTTCCCCCTGAACCAAAAAGCAATAGTCACTCTTTTTCCTAAATACAAGCATCAGATCCCTCTGAGACCCCTGCTGCAGACGTCCCTGCTGTAGGTGTCTAAACCTTTGCCATATGAATTTGAGATAGTAACCCCATCTCAGACAACTGATTTTGAATGAATTGTTAGATTTATTTCAAGGACAGACAGGTCACTCACTCCACCCATTGACCACAGAAAGTGTGGAGGAAATCAGCTCAGATTTAAACATCTTCTTTTTAGATGTTTAAATAAATCCCATCCCTGAAACTCAAGTGTGGGACTCTCATACTGCAAGTGGAAAAGGCTTGGTCAGTTCTACAAATTTCTGTGGACAACGCTACTAGTAGAAGATCTCCAATCCTCACCATGGTGTGGATGAAGAAATTCCAGCCAGTCTGAGAGCTCACTGTGCTCATGGAGGGAGTCTTTGGCTGTCCCTGTGTTGGGAACACACTTACTGTTGCATCTGTGTCTGCGCCAGGAAAACTTATGCTAGTTTCTGAGATGTGTAAAGATTCCTATCATGAATGAGACTGAACTGACTTTCATAGATCTGAAGAAGAGAAGTTATGACCAGAATATTTTAATTTCTTTCTGAATACACCAGCTTTGAGTCCAGGTTCAAGCTAGGTTCTCTAACACCTGAGCTCAGCCACACAGTGTAGGATGGTCTTGACAGAAAACTGCATCCAGTTTCATGTGAAACCATCCAGAAGACAAAAATCACAAAAACAATGAACTAAGCAAACAAACAAACCAAAAAAGCTGACTTAAAAACTAGGAGTGAAAAACATCAAACAAAGCAAAACAGCTGTGCTGCAAATAACACAGTGTTCTTTGTTTTCGTGCAGGAGGTTTCTTTCAACAAAATAAAATAAAAAAAAATAAAATTATTTGTCTGTGTCCCTGTCCAAAATTAATTCCCAGCTTCTCTGAATACCTAGATAACCCTCTCTGTTTGAGGCTTAAACCCTAACCCACAGGAGTATTTTACTGTGGGCAGTGGCAGTGAGTGAAGGATTGTGTCGTGCAACACCGACCTGGAGTCCCACCGTACAGCTTTACTACCCAGCTGATTTCCCCAGGCACTGATGCAAACCTCTGGGTGTTTGCATGTGTGTTGACATTTATTTCTATATTTTTTTTAATCCTGTGGGGAACTGAGGATTAGGTTTGTTGTTTCCACTAACCAGGCATTAAAATTCCTTGAGCCAATCGCACCCTTCCTGAGTTTCAACTGAAAAGCACGAGGCAGAGGGAGGATGACACAGCCCTAGGAAATAGTAAGAGAGATTAATGCAAACCACGGTGGAAGCACAAACAGCACCCAGATTAATGCACCGAGTAAACTTCTCTTTTTTCCCTTCCTTCGTGTCACATTGTTGTAGATTAGCCACCAGAGGGAGTTCAAGAGACCCCCAAGAACTGCAGGATAAACAGATCAGCTTTTGGCAAAATAAAGGTAATTAAACTTTTTCTACCAGGGGCTGCAGAGTTCAAACCGATGTGAGATGCTTTAGGTCACTGTGAGATCTGCATCGTGGCAAGATTTCTCAGAAAAAAGCTAAATCAGACTTAATTTACAGTTTAACTTCCGCAAGAAAACAAAGGGAATAAAGAAGTAAGTTGATATAGTATTATTGATGTGCTTAAAATAGTCTTCTCCCTGTGTATTTCTAATTATTATTCTATATATTATGTGTTTATAGGTCAATAGAATAAAAAAAAGGGTCGGGAGACCAGAATTCAAAGGTCAAATGGTGCCTCATCTGTATCACTGTACACGTGCTCCTATGTGTGGTAATACACACAGATATTTAAAAACAAGCACATTATATTCTGTTCAGTCTTACTGTTTGGTAGAAGAGGATGAGAGACGAGTTTTCACACTGCCTTGCATCTCCCAGTCTGACCTCACCGATGGAGGAGGAAGCCAGCTTTCCCAAGGGACTTGGAAGGAGCGAAGGATGTCACAGGCTGCTGTTTATGGCCATGTCAGATTAGAGAGACACTACCACACACAAATGCGAATAATCTCACACCTTATAAGTCAGGACAATAAGTAACACTGGTGGGCCACAAGCATTGACATGCTAAAAAACTGGGTTGTGCCATGTCAGAGATTTTGTGGGAAAAAAGTAACCACATAAATGTCAGGAAAGACACGGTCCCCAGAAGATCCTACTGCTCTCCTGTGGTCTGAGTTGAGACTATCACCTTCATGACCTAAAGCTGAGTAGTTACCTTCACCACAGAGCTACAAAATCCCCATCCGTACCTTTCTTCTAGAGCTTGTTGGCTAGATTGTCAGAAGGTTCCCTTTTCCTCTTGTCTTTTGTTCTACAGCAACGAAATGCTACAAGACTGGTCTGAAAACAGATGGGTTTCTACAGAATATTGACATTTTAAGCAGGAAATGCATACGTATGTGGAGGAGGAAAAGACTGATGCTATTTTGGGGTAATATGGGGCAGATCGTGTTTTCGGTATCGTGCCGGTAGCAGTAGTTGAGTTGTGCTGTGGAAGAACATACAGCTGAAATAGACGAGGTAAGGGAAGGGGGAACAGAGGGGCAAAGAAATGTGACTATGGCCATAAAGTGGATTGGTGGCAGAGTACACTCTCATCTGCTAGACTAAACAGATTCTTCCTTCAGCATATTTGAATTTTCCACCTGTTAATACCTCACCCATAGCTGCATTGGGTTGAATATGATGCATCTACAGGGCTCTATATAAGAGTTGAGAGCTGAGATACACAAAAAGATGCATGACGCTTCCAAGAGTGATTTGGGAGCAGTTTGTCAAGATCAGGGCTGTGGCTGGAGACCAACGAGTGGCTCAGGCAACACCTCCTGAACCAAAATCCATCCAAAGTCTGGGAGGTGAGATTTAAAAAAGAAGCCTGGCTTCTTCCTCCTGCACGTGAGGAGTGTGAGATAACATTCCCTGGCAAGCTGTCTGTTCTCTGAGCGGCAGATTAGTTGAAGTGATTACAAGAAAAGAAAGAATATTTTCCACTCAGTTATTTACAAATTGTACCTAATGAATTATTGATCAGGTGAGTAGGCCTCTGCATAGCCCTCTAGGAATCCATCCTTTCCAAGTCACGTTCACAGCCCCCGGCCCAGTTGGGCCAGTGGAGATGTTTCAGCCCTTACGCTAATGGGGTATCTGGCTGCTGAGGCCACTGTTGTTTTTCTATTGCTTTCTCAGTGCCTGCCTGCAAATTAAACCTCATTAATTTAGACAGAAAGCAACAGAAATGGGGAAAAAAGCCAAAGCTGTGTATCTGTATAGGATAAATTCTATTTCCACTGCTCCAAACCAGAAAAAATGTGTCCCCATTGTTGAAGCGGGTGAAGGATAAACGCAAGACGCAAAATTCAGGAGAGCTGATCTCCTTTCTTGTCTCTGCCACTGAAACACTGAACAGGTCACTGACTGTATTAGCCAATATAATTAACTGTCAGCAATGAGTGTGCAATCTGTGCAGGTGTCATCCATGGCTCTCTTCACAGCCATTGGGGATGGGACCAAGAGTCTAGAGTGCAATTCATCCAACTAAACATGGGCATCTGCTCAAGGCCAATGTGAGTCATGCCCTAAAACCCACCATCTGTCTTTCCTACCTCTCCATTAACTATGAAAGAAGCTTAGAAGTGGAAGCCTACACGGTATGAACCCACAGGTAGATCAGCTGAATACTCCCGTTGATCTATCTGTGTTCTCCAGCCACGACTGCTATCCAGTATTTCATGTTCTTGTCTATTTTGTCTCTGTGGCTCTGGGCAAATCCTCAGGCCTTATTGCCACGTCCATGCAGGTTAACACAATACAGTTTTGTCTGCATCCTTTTGTTCCAGTACTTCTTTGAGAAAGAATCATCACGCATCAGAATCTGGACCCTGTAGAGAAAAGTGGTCTTTGATTCTGTGGATGTCCAAAATACAGCGGGGCCCCAGTTTCCATGGCTGTCCCTTAGCCTCCACAATCAATATCAGCTTGAGCTGTTCCATGCCATGCCTTCTACCAGCACAAGGCAGTGTCACAATACTGAAGTCAACAGCTCTACTTTACATTATATGGTTGAATACCTGCTTATAATCTACACGGCAAACATTTACGCTTCATGTAACTTCAGCTTTATTTATTTTCAAGGGAAAAGAATAACTTTTTATTTATTATTATTAGTTTTTTGCATAGCTGGCAAGAAGGCTAGAGTCAGACTCTCTGAGTGCCAGCTGTTCTTCATGGGGGGATACATGAGCAGTTTTATACAGTTTTAATATCCACCAGAAATTACATCTCACTGCCTGTAGGGACTGAACCTTTAAAATTCAATTTCAAATAAATACAATTATAAAATAAGGCAGGAAAAAAAAAAAAAGGGCAAGAGAGGGAAAGAGAGCATCAGAATTCAGTTCCTCACTATAAGAGCTTCAGGGCACAGCCAGTGGGGCTGTGTTCTTTACCAACAGCAAGAAAAACGGCCCGGGGCTCTGAGATTAGCATGTTGATGTTTTGGTCACCACTCTCTGTACGGAGATGGAAATGGCAGAATCCCACTCTGCAAAGGAGGAAGGGGAGCAGGAGATTTGCAGAGGAAGTTTTTATATCTTCCCAAAATCTGTCATAATTGGAGAAACACTAGAAGAGAAGAGGATGAAAACACAACACGAAACAGAGCTGAAAGGAAGAAAGGAGGACTGCAGAAGTACTGTCTCAGGGTTCTTCCCTGGAAAAGAGACCTAGCTCCAAACAAAGCACAAACCATAGCTACAATCCTGGCAGGAAGAAAGCCCTACGAGCATTGAAAAAATCCAACCACTCCAAAAATAAACCTTGCAGCTTGTTAATTTCCCTCAAAAAAATGCAACAGAGGGTATGATCTTCTTGCTAAAATGCAAGATTGGTGCAACTGTGTGGTCATGCCAGTCCTTAGAGAGGCATTGAATCTTTCTTGGATGTGCAGTGTTTCTAACAAGACAGCATTTTTAACTGGAGAAGACTTCAGGTTAACATAATGTTAAGAAAGTCCTTGCTTACAGATCTGAACAGTCCTCAGCTGATAGGTGTTCCTTCTGCCCAGCGAAGCTAAGGGAAACAAAGGATATTTAGCATTTTGCAGCAGTGGTCTGCTGTGTATTAGTAGGAACACAGTAACACTGTGCTGTAACGTTTGTTGGGACCCCAGTGTGTGCACACCCTGAGCAAAACAGCCAAGCAGGCGTTGCTGGAAGGAGAAACAGAAGCACAGAAAATGCAGGTGTGGGAGGATGGGGTTGTAGAGCAGATCATTTGCAGGATTTTGTGCCCTGTCCTTCAAATTGCACTGCATCCAGGGGCAAAAACTGCACTGGGAGAGTTATTGGAATGCTGAGGATGGATTGGTTACAATTATGGCTCATCAGTCTGGCTGGAAATAGAACTGCTGCTGTTGAATCCATGAGGAAACTCATGGTCATTGGGAAAATCCTCGCAAGAAATAAATACGTGTGGTTAGGGACATGGTTTAGTGGGTTAGGTGGTGCTGGGTTGGACTTGATGATCCTTGAGGTCTTTTCCAGCCTTAATGATTCTATGATTCTAATACAAAGAAGTATTTCAAGGCCAGGCTGGATGAGGCTTTGAGCAACCTGGTCGAGTAGAAGGTGTCCCTGCCCATGGCAGGGGGGTTGGAACTGGATGATCTTTAAGGTCCTTTCCAACCCAAACCATTCTGTGATTCTATGAAGTGCCTGTGAGAGACTAGGAGCTCCCTGCACACACTGTGCTGGCAACAGATGCTCAAGGTGCTCAGCGACTTGCAATACAACTTTTGCCTGTAGATGCCCCATTCCATGTCCAGCACTCCCACTGAGTACTCAAAAATCACACGAAAAGAGGGAAACAGGATTCATGGACACGAGTGGAATTACTAAATCAGGGCATAAACTGAGAAGAACAAACACCTGATTGGGTCAGACATCTCGCAAAGCTGCTCAGGATTCCAGGTCTTGCCTGGAGCAGATTTTGCTATAGGATCTTGTTCTGGGACCCCGTGGTCCCAGGACACATTTCTGCTTTTCTCTAGAGATTTTGACGGTCACTGCTGGGACTTTGATGGAAATCCTTGGAAGCAGATTTCCTCTGCAGCCTTTCCACATCACACTCCAGTGACTAACTTCACCCAGTTTAAGCTGCCGAGCTTCAGCAGGACACAGAATCACAGAATCACAGAATCACAGAATGTTAGGGATTGGAAGGGACCTCGAAAGATCATCCAGTCCAATCCCCCTGCCAGAGCAGGAACACCCAGATCAGATCACACAGGAACGCATCCAGGCGGGCTTTGAATGTCTCCAGAGAAGGAGACTCCACCACCTCTCTGGGCAGCCTGTTCCAGTGCTCTGTCACCCTCACTGGAAAGAAGTTTTTTCTCATATTCAAGTGGAACCTCCTGTGTTCCAGCTTGAACCCATTGCCCCTTGTCCTGTCACTGGATGTCACAGATAAATCACTCAGCACTTAGGGAGCCCCTTCTCTTTTATCTCACCTTGCTCTCCCTCTGCTCCCTTCCTGGGCCTTGTCCTTTCTTACACAACTTGTGTGTCGTCAGAGAACCAAGCAAATATCACTTCAGAGAGCTGCCCCCTCTTGCCATGCATCTGAATAAGCAGAGGGTTCGCAGTTATTTGTTTAGCCACCGAGCTGAACAAATTAGATTAACACAACACATGCAGCGAGGGGAGGAGGACACAAGTAGCTGAAGCCCTTCTAACAGAGAAAGGAAAGATGCTGGGGGAGTGCTGTCGTCATGGCAATTAACCCTGCCTTGGCAACGGTGTCCTTCGTTCCCCCAGAAAATCTGCGAGGTGATTCCCCTTTCCTCTCCGTCGCGTACGTTGCGGAACTGGGGCAGAGCTGCACACGATCAAAGCCGTGCTTCAGAGCTCAGGAGGTTGTGACAGTTGCATTTGTGCGAGGGGAGATGTGTGGGAGAAGTTTCCTTCTGCTAAATTCAGTGACATACTGTTAACAAGACAATACAACAGCCAGGGTTGGTTGCTGTTTTTCTCTCCTTTTCTGGCTTTTTTTTTTTTTTTTTTTTTAACAGCCCAGTGAGACCTTTCATTATATTTCAAACATGTTTCCTTTAAAGCTGTTGTGAAGATTCCCTCCCACTGCTTCCACTGCTCTTCCTCTTCTTTCGCCGCAGCTGATAAGCATCTCACTCCACCAGGTTCTGTTACATACACAAGACACACAGCATGGGGCTGTGGCAAAACAGCTTGTTCTCCTCCCTTAGAGATGAGCATCTCCCAAGAAGTCCGCTCTTACCAAGCCAACCAGTCACCCTCATCTCTAATTTCAGGGAAACTTAGCATGTTCTTCACCCACAGAGCTGGAGAACAGGTCAATAACATTTCCAAGGCAGTCTTTGTGTTGGTGTAAATTAGTACAGCTCCTCCGGAGTCAAAGAACCTACTGTCAAGAGGGACCATGTTAAAGCCCTCAGACATTGGAAAAGTTGTTATCCGCATTTTATAGATGGCACGGCAGAGTCAGAAAAGGGTGGTTCACATGGAATCACTGTCCTGGGACCATAAACCAGCAAATTCTGCATCATAAACCAGCAACTCAAACACAGAACTTCTGGTAGGAAGCAGCAGTGACCATCAGTGCTCCGGAAAGCCCAGAGCCTGGTCCAAGATAAAATTACCAGAAAGATCATAGAGAAATTTCCCTGCAAAAAACATCTTCAAACTACACACTACCAGTAGGAAACTCACCCCAAGATAAGAAAATTACCATCTATACCAAGGTGACTTAATCAGATTTGTCAAAAGATAACTTTGACTGTGTTCTACAGCTTTGACGTGGAGCTGGTGCTTTTTTCAGCTCTCTGCCCCTCTAATTGAAAGGTCTGGAAGCGGTGACCTCTCACTGTTGGAGACACAGCGCTGAATTGTGATTTTTCTATTTCTGAAATAAACTCCTCTGCAAAGGGGGGAAAAGTTCTCCCAGCACATGAGAATATCTCAGTGATCCCTCTTTCACCACAGATTGCAGCAGGCAACTCCTCAGGTAATTGGAAAAGGGAAGAATCTAATTGCAAGAAAAGCTTTACTAGATTAATCAATTTAATGTCACCTCTGATAATTCTTGAGGCAATTCCATATAAAAATTAGGATGTATTGATAATCCAAACTAATCAAGAGGTGTGGAGAGATAGAAAAGTCTTTTTCCTCAGTATACTGCTGTTACAAAGGACACTTTTAAAAGAATTAAACAAGAATTTTCCTCCTCTTTTTTTTTGTTTTGTTGAATGAAGTCTGTGTCCAGAAAATTTTAGTGTGACAGAAAAAGGATTCAAAGATCTTTGTTTATCTAATCAATCTGGAACAGTCTTGATCTTTTCCAGGACTTTCCCAGATTCTATAGTATTTTCTAGTAGTCTTCAAACTGAAGGAGAGACCTGCAGCCAGAAGTTAATTAACCAGCCTATTGGCCTCAACACTAAATAAAACTAACAGCAAGAATTATCTGCTTATCTGTGGGAACTTGCAGAGGGAACTAGTAGAGATGGTGGCAGTAGGGTGACAGATTTAGATAAAACCCGTAAGGGACAGTCAGGTGGGAAACGTCAAATCTGCACGAGGCAACAATGCCAGAATTGATTTGTTCTAGGGTCAGTGAAAGGACCAGTCTTGGAGAAGATTTTGGACACTGTGGCTGAGTTATGGTTCATGCCAGATTCAGGAGGGATGATGTGTGCACAATGCATGGGCAATAGCAGAAAAATTAGGGTGAAGGTAACCATTGCTGACTGCTCTACCTGCTGCACGTGCAAAGGAAGGGGTTAAACGGGATATTTGCCTGTGAACACAAAGCAAAGAGTTAACGACATTCTCTGCTGCTTGCAGACTGAACAGTTCTCAGAGGCACTGGTATTTAAAGGGGCTTCCAGCTCCTAAGTGCCACTCCAGAGGGAGTTGATGTTTATATATAGAAGATAATACTCCCTCCTCCCCAGAAAGATGCTGCACGGTTTTCTGCTTTTTCAAGAGAAGGGAGTTGACAGAGGGGAGATGCAGTCTCCCTGCTTTTAATATTACTGAGCTGAGCTCACTTCACACATTCCCCAGAGCAGTGGGAAACAGAGCTGATGTGGACCTTTCGGTGATGGATTTTCCTATTTAAATATATTTCTAGGGCAATGGCTTCAGACTTTCAGGGTTTTTTTTTTTTTCAATCTTTTTTTCACTCATTTTCCACCATCTCATCTCAACATTCAAAGAAACCAGTTTCCCTGGGAAAAAAAAATAGTGACTTTGATTTCTTTGATGTTAGCATATATAATGATCTTTTAAACGGGGAAAAAAAAAAAAAAGACCCATTTAGTCCACTGGATTTCCCAGGATGTAATTCCTCTTGGCCAAATTCAGCAGAAATCCCTGCACTTCTCCATCACTCTGTAGGCTGCCATACTCTGCTGTACCATAGGAGAAAAGAGGGATTGTAACTGATGTTCAAGGGAGGCATCTGGAGAGCCAGGCTCCTAGGTTTGGTGTCTGCTTCCATCACCAACATGTCAACACCACTTTTGTCAAATCTCTTGGGACAAAACTTTCAAAAGTGGGAGTGCGCAAATTCAGACACCTCCACAGGTCTTCTGAAGCCTGAAATCATCAAACATAACACCCTTAGGTGCCCTGTGAGTGTCAAACCATGAATAAAGGCGTTTATGCTGTGTCTCTGATGTCACCTCTAGGCAGCTCTGTCCTCCCCGTTTCTAAAAGGAGGCTGAAAGCCCCCAAAGGGCTACTGCACACAACTCAGAAGCTTCCACGGGGCTTTGGAGGAAGTGCCAAGAGGTCTCAGAAGTCAACCTCCCTCCCTTCCTTTGCACTCTCTGGGAGTAAAAATCACTCCTGCAAAGAGAGTATCCAAAGCAAAGTTTTTACGGACCTTAATTTATGCTGGATACTCCTCAGCAAATGTTATTCCAGGTGCCAAAGGCCAGCTGCAAACTCCACAGCAAGAGCTGAAATCAATTTGCAGCCAAAATAAAACGGCCTGGATATCTGTCCCTGGCTCCTTCACTTTCCAGCAAAGGCATGAAATGAGCTGTTGCCTTTGGTTACATGATTAATTTCAGAAATGAAAATAGCGGCAGCAATAACAGCATCTCCAGCCTCGTGGCGTGGAGCTCGGGAAGAAAGGTGCTGGAAGCCTTTGCAACCCAAGCTGCCATCTACCCACTTGGAAGCAATTTCCATCCAGTTTTTTTGGAGAAAAGAGAACAGGACTACTTCTGGGAAAGAAATACAATCTTTAAAAAATATATTCAGGTGAGTGAGGGAGGCCTTATATAAACAATAGTGAATATCGCTGAGGGCCAAGGAAAGGGGCCAGAGATTATAAAAACAATGTCAAAATTTGAGGCACTCAGAGAAGGGAAAAGACAAGCAATTTTAAGTGTCTGGGGAAGAGGATAAAACCTTTGGTTTATTTTTTTTCTGCAAGATGAAAAATAGTTCCTATTATGACATAAATAAAACCACCCTTCAGTATATCTGGAAGATGGGCATTTTATTTTCCTCTCTTAGATTCAAAACAAAACAACAAAAAAAAGAAACTTTGTTTTCACGGTTGACTAGAACTGTCCAAATCCCCTAACTGCTCTAAATCCACCAAGAGCAAAGACTGATCACCAGTGCCACGTCGGCCTTTTGACACAGGCTTCTCAAAGACATCAAACATCAGGAGCCTGCTCTCCAGCTAAGTGAACTGTTACGTTTCATGTTCTCTGTTCGTGCCGTTCCTCTGTCATTGTAGGATGAAGAGGGCTGGACTCACACACTTTAAGCAGGAAGGTTAAAGTTTGGAGGATGTTTTGCCGTGTGTTTTGTTTTTTTTTTTAATTTTTGCTGAACAGGAGCTTTCTGGATGATGGGGTAAAAACAGGTAAAGAAGCTATGTGTCTGGCATCCAGGAAGGTATAACACTTAAGCACCTAATATTGCTCCAAGGTGCGTTCATCCCTGTGCTGAGCAACCAAAGAGGAAAATTTCTGTTGAGGAAAATTCCCATCGATTAGGTTGTGAGCAGGGCGTGGAAGGTGGACTGTGCCAGTGATGGGTTGTTGCCCCAAGGCTGTAGGTACCCACACTGCCGCTCAGGCAGGAACAATAACACCCACAGTGTCCCCCTGTCATGTTTTATATCCTGAAAACTGACTGCTGTCCAATGCTGTTACATTCCTTTAAAAACAGAGAAATGTTTTTCCCCATGTGGTTTTCCAGTAGCTATAGTTTGTCTCCGTGTTGCCTAACCCCATTTTCCCTTTCACAACCGTTCCTCGATGTCCCTGCAGGCAGTGACACTTCACTTGGCACGTTGTACCTCAGCAGCTTTGAAGACCTGAAATCCTACCAGCCTGAGCTGACTGTATGGACTCACTGTGTCCAGGTAAATCTTGCTCTTTGGTGGATCAACATCAAGACATGTCTGTGGTGAAACATCTCTTCGTTTTATAAATAAGAACCAAGTGAAAAGGAGAAGCAAGACCAGATCTCCCTGATCTCAGGTTGGTGCCTTAACTGCAAAACAGTCTAATCCTCACGGGAGCTTTGGTATTCTACAGAGGAACCCTCTTGGCACTTGGTTTAGAAAAGTCCAACCCTAACTTTAGTTGGCTGTGATACAAACACAGGACACAACAGAGACAGGAGCTCACCCAACCATGTCCTCCGTCACTGGCAGAAATACAGGGTCAGGAGAAGACAAAATAAAAATTGTTATGTATCTTACCGCTACCTCAGTCATACATGGAAAATCTGAGCTAGAGACTGCATGGATCCTCTGCTATGAATGCAGACCGGCAGATGAAATGCTGCAACTCTTCAAAGGCTGACCTGCTGAGGAGACAGCCCTGACGCTCCACTGTATTTAAAATTTCCATGTTTAGCTCAAACTCTGGTATGAATTACACTGCGTATTTTTGGCTGAGGTCATAATTGATTACATAATGATTTGTGCCTCTCTCTTGCCTAGTAATTTTTATTAGACACACAGATGTCTTCATAACACTTTGGTTTGTCTTTAGCTTCTCTTCTAACCAACCTCACTCCCAGTATTTGCACTGGTGGAGGGGATGGCTAGGAGATTTATTTCTTTCTGTTGCGTGTGGAAAGCGTTAGCTAACAAAGACTTCTTTACTGTCACATCAAGCTCCCTTGCCTCTTAGTTCCCTCTGTGTAATTCATTAACTATAGCTTCTTCTTACAGGGGGACAATAACTTCGTGGCTCGTATTGGGTTGTGTCTCCTTTTCATCACTGAAATAGCGAGTGATTGCCCCCAATTCCAAAGAAGGCTACGCTGGCAGCATCACAGCAGGAAAACTTAAGACTAGGAGAGCTTCAAATCCTACACGCAAAAGAAACTTCTCCAATTCCTACCTCATTCGTCCTCAGGATCATCAAATGCCTGTTCAGAAACATGATCCAAAATGGAAATAAGATAGTTTTCCAAAAGTCCAGAGACTCATGGGTCCCAAAGAGTTGGCAGAGCTGGGCTCTGGTTTACACCGACATCTAAAGCGCTTCAGAAAATTACAACCAGGCTCTGCATTGACCATGTCTACGGTGGTCAGTGCCATCCATGCTGCGAGCATTGACAGTTGATCAGATGTTTCACCCGCTGTGCCTCAACTTTCCACCTGGAAANTGCTCTTTTGTATTATTAGTTTCTAAAGCTATTTTTTTTTTTTTTTTTTTTTTTTCTTTTTTTTTCTACTGGAGAAGTGAGAAGGGGGAGAAAAAAAGTATTATAAAGTAAGAATTTAACCCCATCAGGACCTCTTTATAATGCTTGCACAGCAAACTCTGTGGCAGCAGCAATAAAAATAATAAAAGTCTTTGTCTCTCTGTTGAAATGACACACTGTGTTTTATAAGCATTTTGAACATTTTCATTGAAAAATTGTATTTCAACAAAAGAAAAGCAAAAGGCACCTCAACAAGGTTCACAACACTTCCATCTCAAACACTTTTTTTTTTTAAAAGGAACTGTTAAAAAGTTGCCTTGTGACACTTTTTCAATCCCTTCTAGCGGTGGTGGTGATGACATTTTTTAATTTTCCTTCACTCTGACACTTTCTGAATAAGCCCTCCCTTTTCATTCCCCAACTGAGAGTAAAGGCATTGCCTTTGACAGAATGATTCTGGATTGGGACCAGTATTTGCGAGGCCTGAATGTGATTCAATAAATTTTCAAGAGCTTTAAATTTGAGGACAGCATCTCACCTTGGCTAACATTTCTGAGTCTTTTCACACTTCCCTCCTCCCCCCCTCCTTTTCCTTTCAATACAGTTAATCTGTCCCTGGGTTTTGCTACAATAAACTCTCTAGATTAGTATTATTAATAAAACCCTACGATCCACCCCCTCATTCAATTAATCTATGCATCCTTTTTTTGTGTGAAGGTGTCCGATGTCAACTCTGATGATTTAGTGGCCGTAGAAAATAAAAATAAAATAATAAAATCACCCAATAAGCTCTTAAAAAACAAGGGGAGGGGAGTGAGGAGAAGGAGGCCCTGTGGTACAAAACTATAAAAGGTTAGATTAGACTTTAGCAGAAAAGTCTCTGTGATAATTACTGTTATCTGCTGATCCATAAACTCTTCACACAAACTGCAACAGTAAACCAAAAAACTGACACTTTAATAGCAATGTGCTTTGTAGCGCAGGGACATCTCTCCTCCTCCTTCCCACGTCTCTGTGCCTCTGAATGCTTCATTTCCTCGCAGCCCTCTGACAGGCGGAGCTGACAACCCGGATTCTTAGCAAGCAGTGAGCAGCTAGAGGTCGGCACTAATTATTGCTAAACTTTTGCAGACTCACAGCGTGATCTAGTTGGGGAAGGAGGAGGAGGATGGGGTGAGACAGACCATCATTCTGATTGTTTGGGATTTTTTTTTTTTTTTGGAAGGGAGGAAGGAAATTAGAGGATGCCCAGAAAGTCTGGGAGAAAATTGCTGAGCCTGTCCAAAGCGCAAGTCCCATCAAGGGTCCATCACTCCCTGCTGACCCTCGGCCAGCACAAAGTGGCACGGCTCCACCAGCTTGAGCTGGTTTCCATCACCAGCTGTGCGCCGGTCCCCAGCATCTGTGACAAGGGTCTTGGTTCACAGCAGTGAGGGATCTGCCCACCATGCAGATGGAAAGGGAGAGATCCAGAAGCGCTGGGAAATCATTCTGGACTTGGCTTTTGTGACACCAAATAAAGAGCAGATTCATCAATGCCAACTTAAGGATGCAGCTCTGGACAGGGAAACTGAATGCTCTGTTTCTCATGTTTGAAAATCGTTTTATGAGTGGCAACTTTGTGCTGTTCTTGTAGATTCACACGATGTTAGCCCCTTGCAGACACCAAAGCAAAAATCAGATGAAGTGGGGAAAAATATAGCTGAGGAAGAGCAAACTTTAAAACCAGGATTTGAGTCAGAGAAGTGCCCTACATGTAACCATGCAAAAGGTACTCTGAAGTTAATTATTCTATAAAACACTTAAGAGGAAATTGCAAAATTTGAATTATAATTAAAGACTCTAGGCAAAGCATTAGCTGTCATAAATCACTAAGGGCAATAGACCTCCACTTCCTTCCACTGGCCCCATTTTTGTCTCATTTCTCAACCTGTTAGAATTTCACAGGAAGCTGCTGGTCACCCTGAAGTATTTTGAACCACGTAGTAAAATTCAAGAGGGATTCGCACCCAGTTTCTCATGTTCTATAAGAATAGTGAAAACTCTCCCTGAGAAGATCTTACTTCCTATTTTATTGCATCAGGTTTATTGACTCATTTTCCATAGAACACTTAAAATTTGATAACATCTTACTCAGTTCAAAGGGAATTTATTCTGAACAACAACTTTTATTTAAAATAACAATATATGGCCCAAACAAATCAACTAATAAATTTCTAAGCCAATAACAATGGGCACAAAACCAACACAACAACTTTCAGACAAGGTATAAACATAAAATTGGTCTAACAAAATTAATTAACAGAAACAAAAAATATTTCACCATTCTTTCTAGATTCAGAGATTCTAGGAATCTAAGGGCACGCTGTGATTTTTAGTCTAACCTCATGTAGAAAACAATCTCCAAAAATCTCACACAATAATCTCTGCATCAGGTCCCTCTGTTTTGTCTAGGATAAAGCACATTTTAAGAAACAATCCAATTTTCATGTGAAGATCCCATACTGATGGAAGATCCATCATGTTCCCAGACACACTGCCCAGCAGCATCCCTTTTTGGATATGCTTCAAAACCTTTTGTTTAATCACAACCTGCAACTCTGGAATCACGTTACATGAACTGAATGTGTACCCAAGTCTAATTCTTTTTTTCATGGGGTAGCAATATTCAGGCAAATGCATATGCTCAAAATTTGAAGAAACAAGTGCCCAGAAAGAAATTCCTGAGATCAGAAAGCACAGTCCTCATTCTTCCAGGAAACCATTATCCTGATCAGCAGGCTTTCTGTGAAATTTCTACATAAAATATATATGCATATATTACCAGTTTGAGGGAGAGTCTCAGTAAACTGAAAGGGAGAATGCATTTGAAGCAGACAAAAGATCTTTTTTCATTTTTCCTTTTTGCAGAACTACCCTGTGCAACAAATTGCCACAAGGTTTCACAAAGCCAAGACCTTACCGTAATTCCAAATAGGATTAGACATTTATATGCATAATGAGAACATCCACAGTTTCACTGTGTCGGGTAAGAAATGCTAGGGAAGTAACCCCCATGCTTCTAGGCATAAGTCAATCGCATGGGAACAATGTTGAGGAGAAACTCGGTTTATTCTGTACTTATCCCTTTTGTGGATTTTAGCTCTTATTCTGTAATACCCAAAGCTGAGAATTATCTGGATGTGGAAACAGACCATTGTTTCAGTCAAGCAGTTCTAGTATAATTTTCAAGTCACTGATGGACACACAAGGTCTCCTCCTCACTCCGATTAATCTTTTTTACTTACTTAGCTATCTGGTGGATAATAAATAGCCATACTACCTACAGATATACCCGAGAGGAAACTTGGATGTATATACAGCTACAGGATTGAGTTGAGTGTGATCTTAGAAAAATCTTTAGAATGTATTGAAACATTCATAGATATCTATCCACGAGATCAAAACATTACCAAATAGATTATATGCCCCCTCAGAGTTGTTTCTATAAAATCCTGATGATTTCATTCCTATTGAGTTTTGTAGGACTTTGCCACAAGAAACTGATAATGTCAAGAGTGCTGCTGAATTGGTCTTATTGTGCCTGTGGTAGGCAAAGAGCATATTTTCATCAGTGGCTGATATTTCAATTAAAGGGTTTTTCTCAAAAATTAAACAATGCATAGGTTTGAAGGCTGCAATATGCTGACAACAGAAGACTGTACTGGGCTTCCTTGAAAATTCAATCCCCTTCTTTTCTTTGAGGAGCAGCCGCCAGGCTTGCGAGTCCACCCCTGGTTAAGCTAACAAGATAAATCCCCCACTGTAATCAAGACTTACGCTTTTAGACAGGGAGATCCCAGGTTACATACCAGTAGAGTACAAATCTACTGACAAACAGGCGTCCTTTGTACGGGACCATAGACCACATCTATCGCATTGTTCTTCCAAGTGTTACCCTCCGCTATGTTGTGTTAAAGAGCTCAGGCAGAAGACTCCTCAGCAATGTCTTTTCTGTCCAGACTGAATGTAATGGTAGTCTTTGACGTATATGCCTCGCTTTTCTGCTTGGGTCTTCTAAGAGCGACTTGGGTTTTTTTGTGGATTTAGGTAGAACTCAGCATTTTTGGTACGTGGCTTCCCTGAGCTCCGTGCACATCACAGATAGGTGAACTGTAGCAGACAAAGCACAGAGCAGTTTGCCATTTGACCAGCTCGGTTTTGTGCAGCCCCCAAGACTCTGTTTAAAAACTCTAATTATCAGTATGCTACTTGATTATTTCTAAATTGTGAGGCTGTAAAAAACCTGGCTTTTAAAATTGCCCATCCCTTGACCAGCTGGTACCCTGTGATGCACACAAACCCTGGACACAACAGCCAAGTCTGTCTCTGCCCTCATTGTGAGCTTTCCATCACGATAAAGTCTCATTAGTCCAGACCAAGATGCACACAACAGCACCCAGCAACGAGCAGATCCCACTCAGAGATGAAGCAAAACACAATCAGGGGAGGGAGGAGTGGAGGGTTAAAAATATCTCAGAACCTCAGCCTCTCTCCTGGGCAACTTTCAATCCAATTTATTTATTTATTAATTAAAATCATTTAAGCCACGGAAACAATCTCTGGAGACGTGTAGTCTCATTTAGACTTTTTGTTGTTGTTGTTTTCCTCCCTTCCTGCTTGGAGCATCCTGGAATGATCTCTGCATGCCTCCTGAGGGGAGACATGGCACTAGCAAAGCCAGAGGCAATTTTCAGGCTCTTGTTACACCACGAAAGACCCACAAGAAAGAACCTGTTCTTTTCAACTTCTCCGTCTGACCACAACCTATGAAATAAGCCCTGAAGTTCTGTCTCCACTGAAATCAATGGCTAGAGCTCCCCTGAAAACAAAATTATAGTCAGGGCTCCTCAGCTTCAAAGATGGCCTCAGAAGCAAGAGATAAACTCTGTCCACCTTCTGCTGCCCCTTGAAAAACGATCTTGAGGCATAACAGCATTAGGGTAGTGGAACAAGGTCTTGGCTGAGAAATAAACCTGAAAATATAACACCCAGGTTCAAAATACAGCGTGACTTTTTGAGATAGAGTTGGCCCAGCAGCCACTGACAGCAAAAACGAAGGAGCCAATAAAAAGCCAAAGACCCAAGAAGTAGTGCAGTAAATGGCTTCATACATTTAGTTTGCAGCTTCCTAATTCAAAGCTATGACCCTTCCCCATGACAGCAAACAAGGCAAGAAAACACTGAAAGAATAGCTCTTGATTTGGATGTTACAGCCACCCGCCCCAAATTCCGCATCTAGCTCTACCTCAAGTCACCAGCAAGTCTCCAAGTCTCAGGGAAAGCGTGATGTCTGGAAGGGCTGGAGGAAGAGACTGTTTCGGTGCAGAGACCTCCAACTGAAGGAGTAGAAGAGGAAGAAGCCAGCAGAAGAGGAGCAGTGGGTCCACTGTATTCCTATGGGGAAACTGAGGCATGAAAATCTGTGCCACTAGTGACCTGAAATCATCAAGACACAAGAAGCACTATCAGGAACTTAACTCCTCTCTCCAGATCTATCTTCAGTGCCTGGACTCCAACACCATCTCCTTCCTCCAACCAGGACACATCTTTATCCCTTCCTGAAAGCTATTTTTTTTTTTTCCAGTTTAGCCCCATTCAGCTACTTTGATTCCTTTTCCAGCCACAGACATCACTGTACTCATCCAGCAAAAAGCTTTGAGACATCAAAGTGCTCTACAAAGTCCTCTCTCCGTCTCCATCTCTTTCTTGTTTTTTCCTTTCTCTTTTTTTTTTCCTTTCCCTCCACAGCCCCTCACATTATTCATCATAATCATAAAACATTCATTTGCGCTTCTGACCAATTGGAAGGCCCTCGCGGGAGGCCATAAAGGGGGGGTGTCAGGGTTATAATGAATGTAAATGCCAGGTGTTTAAGCTGGATAATGTGCAATTTGCAACTCAAGCAATCTGCACAATAAGCAAACCTAACGTTATGGTACCTGATAGGGGCACGATGGCCATTCAGAGAGAATGAAACATTTTATGACCTCTATGTTGCCCTGATCTCATGATCTAATAATAGTCCAGACAAAATTAGTTCCTGCTATAATGTCTTCAAATGTTTGGGGGGGAGGCGGATGGGGAGGAGGGATTGCAAGGAGTTGGAGAGAGGGGGATGAAAATTATATCAGGTGGCTGAGCTGAAGTTTCAAAGGATCAAAGGGAATTGTGAGCTGGATGTGCTATTTAAGACAATAACCTTCTGCTGAAAGTGAGGAGGTCAAAGACGGGTCTTTCGTAACTATCTTGCACACACGTATAGATGCACACATAGAGCTGTTGCCTAGGATTTTGCTGCTGATGAAATGAAAATAGGTTGATCCTTGCGCAAGGGCTGATTTTCTGGCAGTATGGTGCTGGACAGCCCAATTCCCCAACGTCTAACATAACATAATTTCTCAGAAATTAGCTAATCTCGGGCTGGAAATAACTGTGAAGAGGAGCCATTCCCTCCTCACTACCCTGATCCCAAAAGTGAGTTTCATTTTCTTTCCTTCTTTCTTCCCTGCAAGATGGGGTCTGGCTCCATGAGGCAAGGGGAAAGCCAGGTCTCCATCCACTCCTCTCACCCCATTGAAGAAACCAGCACAGCAGCTGCTTTGCTCTGCTGGAAGGGACAACCCGAGGAAAGCCTCTCCTCTTTTCTCTGCAGTTTGTGCAATGCTCTTTAAAATGCTTTTCAGATTGTCAGGAAAGAGAAAAAAAAAAAATCATCCAAACAAAGCATTGAAAGCCTCAGAAAGCCATGGTTCCCTTTGGGGAATTCCGTCAGGTTTGTTGCTCTAACCCGTACGATACAAACACTTTCCTCCCGTGGTACAACAGCTCCAGGCAGCCCTCCCCGCACCTCCGTGGAGCACGAGGGGAGCGCAGAGGCTAACCCGCAGGCTCAGGAGAGATGTTGAAACTCAACCAAAAAGTCTTGTTTATCCTTCCCTGTCTCCACTTCTCGGCTTCCCTTTATCCACCTCAGCCCTGACATTGGTCCCCTGGGTGACCATCACGACATGTCCCCACCTTCCAGCCCCCTGGTGCTCAGCCACAACCTCTTTGTTCCATCCAACTGCAGCAGCCTTGGAAACGCTGCCTGGTCTTTGGACACTACAGCTTGTGTGCACCCTGTCCTGGAAAGGGTATTTCCTAAAGGCATCAAAACCATATCAGAAACACGGATTAATTAATGAATTAATTTATTTATTTATTTTTCTTCCAAAGTAATGTCACAGCTCCATACAGTCTTGTGAGCAGTATACTCCAAGACTCCACACCTATTTCATTTTATAATGTTTCTACCTTTTGGTTTTGAATCCAGAAGAGAAACGGTTATGTTGGTTTTTTTCTTTTTTCCCCTGAACACTTTATGATGAATTCTTCCACTAAAATTTTTTTGTTTCCTGTTGAGTAGAAACACGTGTATGTGTGACAGCTAGATAGATAACCCACCTGTCTGACAGAGCTAGATACTGGGTTTGATTCAGATGTGGCAAAGCTGAGTTCACCACTGCAACTGCTGAAGGAAAACCTCTGTTCATCCCTCATGAGCTTCTTGGCTTGATCTTGCAGAAGGACCTCACTTTCTGAAAATTTCTCTTGGACTAATCTAATTTTAAAGTTACGTAAAAACAAGTTTGTGCACCAACCTTCACTCATATTTTTCAGAGTTTTAGGGGAGAAATGACAATAATTTAGCCACAAACTCTCCCTGAGAAGTTCCCATCAGAAATTTCACGCATACATGAATACAATAATTGCCAAACAAGCTGTGATCAAATTTGCCTTTTTTTTT